>JAVKPL010002050.1:5000-17797 GCA_032173675.1 Gastrolobium villosum
GAACCAAAGAATTAGGAGAATGGGAAAGCTATGTAATGTATAGTAAGTATATGTGATAAATTCTGATTGGATATGTTTATATACCTATTTGATTAGGTGCACAAGACCCTAGCTCATTGGACTGCTTGATTGATATTTGGTTGTCTGATTGGTGATGTTTCGATAAAAGAATGTTAAAGACTTGAGGTAAGTGTCAGGCGATGATGCCTAATGTGACTATTGACTACTGGTATAAAATTGTGACATGATGCTCCATATTCCGTAAAAGTATTATGTTCCATTATGATGAAAGGAAACTGCCAAAAATGTGCCCTGATGGCTATATGAAAGGTATATAAGCATGCATCTTACAACATACCGCATTTTTACGCTTTGTGTGTGAAAGCATAGCATGACATGCATGTATCAAGATCATATAGGCCTTGTTTTAGAATAGTTATGTACAGGACCATGTGTTTGAGCAAGCATCATATAGGCATCCCCAAGGTACCGGGGTATGGGACACTTGGCATCAGTCCGCATAGGCCCACAGTTGGAATCCACATGGAGCTCAGGTGCCAAGGGTATATTTGATTCCACTGTGAAGTGCGCGCACGACGGTGCTAAAAGCGCAAAGGAAAGGCGTTATATACGCAATATATGAATAAGATGAAAAGGAAAGGCGTTATATGCGCTATATATATATATATATATATATGATGAAAAGGAAAAAGGAAAATGAACAAGGATATGTTGAAGTGACTGTTTATGATTTTGTGCCTAGTTAATATTGTTATATTATTGGTTTTGTGGCCACACTACTGGGATTATTCTCACCCCTTTGGGGCTGCTATTTTCATAAAATGGCAGGAAAAAGGAAAGCACACTTGAAGATGTGAGTATCTGGAAGCATGCTGTGGATTGATATTGATTGGACTTTGGCTGTTGTTGTGTGATTGCTGGATGACTGTATATTCTTGTATATTTCGGGAACTTGGATGATTGTTGAAATTATTACTTTAACTCTGTTAGTCTTTTATGAACAGTGGCTGCTTGGGAAATGTTTTGTGAAAAGAATTTTTGAAAGTTCTATTAAGTGCTGAATTTTAACAGTTTTACCGGTACTTTACGGGTCATGTTTCAAGGGGCAAACGAACTCCGATTTACTATTATTTTATATGCACGCGAAGCCCCGGGAATGTACTTTCAAACTGTGCAGGTTTCATTTTTATACGAAATTTGTACAAACTTTTATAAGCTTCGCCTTGCAGCCTGTTCCAGAAAACGGACAGGATTCACAATCGTCTTACGTGTCCTGTTCCGCGGGGCTATTCACCTCCGAATCGCGCATAATTTATATGTACGCGATGCCCCGGATGTCTAGTTTTTCAGAAGCTTGAAATATTTTTTATCGCATCTAAATTCGATTTTATACAGATTTTATAAGACAGCAAGGTTTTCTGAAAAGCGTAGAAAATTCAGCAAAGGGTTTTATCCATGAAATTTTCTATGTTCGATAAACAATCTCATTGTTCTCAAATTATTTTTATGAGGATCAAACCTGGACTTTTTTTTTCAAGTCTCCAATTTAAATGTTATTTGATAAAGCTTTTAATTAATTGAGTTCTTTACTGCTGCAACTCTAATACGATTTAGCAAACAACCCTCTTGGATGCATACAAGAGTGGGTGTTACACTAATTGGTATCAGAGCAGTTTGGTTCAGGATGTCTGCTTTTGATTGATTTGTGTCTTGCTTGTTGAATGATTGTTGTCTGGTTATCCGGTTAATTGTATGTGTTCGTTGTATTACTATTGTGTGAAGCCTATTTGTGAATGGATTACTGATTACACTTACCTTAGACCGGAAGTGTGATGATACTGGTAGTACCGGTATTAAGCATGGCTCTGCCCATCTTCTTGCTCGGTAGTGAGCCTGATCAACTCACGGCCGCGAAAGAAGTATGTGCACACTCATGGTTATTACGGGGTGTACCAGTGCTTGAGCACTACATGTGTAAGTAAGAACTGTTCCCAGAATTATTGATTAAGTATAAATGTCGTTTTCTTGTGGATGACATGTACGGATTATATGTTTGAATTTGTGTTGAATGTTTGAGATGGTTGGAAACTATGGATGATGATAAGACCCTTTTAGTAAGGATTGTTGTTGTGCATGTCCATTCTAATATATGAATTACCTAGGTGTTGTAGTATAGGTGTTGTAGTATTTGAAGTTATGAAGGATAATAAGCCATTGGAACTTGAATATAACCATAATTGCCTAGATTGGGTTTGTCAATTCGGATTTATTATGGCTTCTGTTTTAACCATACGGTTATGATAATTTTGTTGCAACAATTGTTTCTTAATCTATATCTTCACATATATATTATAGCGTAGGGTTAGGATGAGGTTATCTAGCCTAGGGTGAACTTGTTATCTCCACCCACCCGAAAACTGTGAATCAACCACTTTAGCTAGAGATGGAAACTGGTATATGGAAATCAATCCATGCTCCTAGGGAATAGAGTGAACTAGATAAAGTTTAATTAGTGGGTTACCTTCCTATAAACTTTCTAATGATGAGTTGACACTAGACATAATTCTTGAGAAAGTTTAGCCATTAATTCTAAGGATGAAACCGTGAATTAAGAGGTAGTGTGTATAGATGCAATTGATTTTATCCCTCTACGTATTTGTGTAGTGTTGTCAATTTGAATAGCATGCATTGATTTGGTTGGTATTTTGTGAATAATCCAGACAGGTCTAAGAACGATTTTTGACTCTATTAATAAACCTTCTTGTGTTGGTAGAATTAAAAATTTAGTTAACACCAAGTACTTGCAAATAAATAAATGAATAAACAGAATGTACGTGATTGAAACTTTTGCCTGCTTAATTTCTATTTGAAAGAATAATATATATAGGTACGGTTGGGCAGATGAAAATGGTTTGATTAAGAATGTTAAAACGATACTGGTATAATTGTATGCAATTGTATTATGTAGACTAAGTTTCAAATTTCACCAAGAATGTTTAAACTTATAAGAATTTTGTGTAGCCATGAACTATTTTCTATATACTGTGGATATAGTTGGTATATAGAAAGCTTGACATCAGAACTATATAGAATTCCATTAAGAGCCTGAATTACATAAGTTTGAGTGACGTATATGATACTAGGTTGTAGGTTGCATACTATATAAATTACTTGTTTATCCTGGGTGTCCGTGTGCCTCAATCAAATCATGCTTACAATTATGTCTGATTTTATTTGAATCCATCATTATGTTGCCATCCCATATTAATCCATTAACCGTAAACTTTTTGGTGCATAGTTTTAATTGAACCCATCACTATGTTTGTCACTTCATTTTAATATCTAAATTCCACTGTAAGCATATCAATGAGTCTATGGTTGTTGATGTTGGTTGTTTTGAATCTCCCTACTTCATGTTTTTACTGATATGCCTTATGATGATGAAATGTGATCACTCATACTATTAAGTATTCAGCGTGTCTTTGATTATATGGATTTTCTTGGATTGGTTATAATATGTCTTGTTCTTGTTTCTGTTTGGAAACCCTCACCTACTTTTTTCATGACCATTTCGTTAAACTCTTAATGTGTGGTGTGTGTTATTCTGTTTTGGACGGTCAAAGTTGAGTTGATAATTTCTTTGAATGAAATAAATGAAGTTATTTAATGTTTATGTGTTAATGTATGTAAAAATAGGATCAGATTATAGAGAGAAATATCAAAGTAGCATACACTTTGGGAAGTAAGTTTTACCTATGAAAAAAATCCTAGGATCAGCCATCCTTTTGATCTTATTGAATGTGTATTCCGACCATAGAAATAAATTTTATACGAATCCTTGATGTTTAGATCAGTGTTTTTATTTGATGCATTTTATTTGGAACTGTGAAGCAGAGTGTTATGTCGGGTGTTGACTTAAGTGGACACATGAGTATGCAGTTCAATTAGCACTTGAAATTCTTTTGGTCTTTTAGACTAACTAAAGAGAACTGAAAGATAATATGTTTTGACAAAATGTTTTGTATTTGGCAGGTAGGTTGTATGGATTCATCTTGAATACTTTATTTATACCTCAAAATAAATGACTTGATGGTGCCTAGTATTTCTCATGTTGTTGAACTGTAATTGGATTTAAAGGAAATTCTTATTTTTAAAAGTCGAACTGTAAGCTGTACGCATCTACTATATGTTTATGTTGCACGGAAATTTTCTGTTTGGATACTGAAAGTGATACTTCTCTAATAAAAGCTTAATCCCGAAATACATCCTTCTTTTATATAACACAGCGTGAGTAACTCATTTTTTAAGCTGATATGCAAAATTTTATGTCCTTGGTTGTGTTAACTACTAGTTGTCGAATTGTTTAATATTTTTATATGTGTGTTACCCGAATTAGGACCACGAAGAAGTTTTTCTGTTACTTGCATCAATTGTGGAAATCTAATGTGAAAACCGATTGCATAATGTGAAAATTGAAATTTTTGTAAGTGCGTTTATTTGGATTAGCAGCTCTTTAATAAAAAGAAATAAAATTCGTTGTTTAAGTTTCATGTTTATAAGTTTGATGTTTAAAATGTTTCAATATGTCATGGAGCGTTATGATTGTCTTTAATCTCATAGCACTAATATCTTGCTGCATGTTGTATGTGAGTAGGCAATTGTTTGAATAATTTTGAAGTGTTGTTGTACATGTATAGGATTTTGTTTGTTCCTTTTATATTAATTCCAGTATAGCTAGAAACTTTTAACATAACTATGTAAGAGGTACCATTAACATGATATGAGTAAGCGGTCGGATAGAAAATTTGTGATTTGATGAAGAGCCATTCGTTGAGATGTTGGATGTAAGATTTTGTTCTCCTTCTACTTGTGTGTATGGTATTTGATGATCTTTAAAAAGAGCTTAGGAAATTGTTCTTATCATGAATAAGCTTAGGAATATTTTATTAGTATTCCTTCCAAAATTGTGTTATACATGTATTATGTAATGATCATGTAAAGTACACGTATGTTGTTGATACTTTGAGATGTTGATGATTTTTTTTATATAGCTGGCTGTATGAATGCGGGGAATTGCATGGCTTGGTATTAAGCATTAGACTTAGACAGATTTTGGAATGGTAAGACGAAGTTTGGGGGCAAACTTCAAAACAAGTTGGGGAGAGTGTAACATCCCGTCTTATTAGGAACCTATTTTATTGTTATTAGGAATGGGGTAGAATACGTATATGCGGATTATATATATATATGTTTGCTCTAGAATGGAAATAAAATTAAATTAGGGAATTATTGGTATTGCCTTGTGTAACATCCCGCGTAATACTGCCATGGAATATGAATACCTATTATGCATGAGAGATCCTAGTTAAGAGTATAGGAATAATTAAATTTTAATGCACAGAAAGCATAATACTACAAAAATTTTTATGAGTGATCCTACTAAGTATGCGCCTATTGTATTACAAAAAAAAAAAAAAATATATAATTAAACCCCTTTGTATGCGTGACACCTAACCCTCATGACTACCTACTTGCACGCCACTTGCCCTCACCATCCCCTTGCATGATCGCCATCTGTGCAATGTGGGGACTGTTGGAAATCTTGCATTTGCAAGCCGCGGCCAGGTTCTTTTAGAGTCTGGGGTTCCATTCAATTAGGTAGGAATATGATTACCTTGGTTTCTTTTGTGCATATAATAAGACGAATCCTGACCATGAAATCAACAGCAAAACAGCTTTACCCTATTCCCCCATCGCAGGCTTTTAGAATAAAGAGAAAAGCAATCTAAATTGCTGGTGACTTTAACCTCACTCAATCAGCTCGTGATTCTTTAGGTTTTATCATTCATAAAGTTTGTATAGTACTACACGTTAGTTTGAGGAAACACATGATAACCTTATTCCTCCATCATTGGTACGCTTAGGAAAGATAGAGGATCATGACCCATTACCCTTTGACTTAATGTGTCACAAGGAAAAGATCCCATCCATTATTGTCTCCCTCACCACGTGCGTTTGGAGTGAAGAAAAAGGAACTAAAGGTGCTGACCCCAATCTCAGCTAAGCCTTTGCCCTGTGAAAGTAACGTGGTCAGCTTGCATAAAATGATTGGCCGAAGAACTCATTTCTCTTACCCTGTTTTACTTTGGTGCGCATAATAGGAGTGGAATGAGGAGATATTCTGGTCAATTGTGAGAAACAATCGGTCCTAGCTTTCTTTGCATATCCGCCACCTTGCTCCAGTCTCCTTGCATGTGCAGTGATATGCTCCCAGCATATATACTTTTATAGATCAAAAACAGCAGGAAATCAGATCTAAAACTGTATATAAAGTGTATATGTGGTGAAATTATTGAATAAAATTGTCAGACACTCTCTCACTCAAATTCTTCATGTTTACAGGAGGAAAATAACAAATACAGGAGTAAGGAGAAGAATCAGACAGAAGCCCCACGCCCCAAGCGTAGGAATCCACGCTTGAAGCGTGGGAGGAGACTTCCGAACAGTGAGTCCACGCTGCAAGCGTGGAACTCCACGCTTGGAGCGTGGAGAAAGCGAAAATGGCAGAAATTCCACGCCTGGAGCATGGATCCTGCGCTCCAAGCGTGGGATTGAGAGAGACAGCTGTCAGTTGCGAGGAAAGGAGGATTTTCAAGTTATAAAAAGGGCATAAGGCAACCCTAGGAGACACATCTGATATTCTACACAACTGAGATCATTCGGAGGCGGAAGTTCTGAGAGAGATCTCTTCTTCTTCCTTTCTGTAGTTCTTTTAGTTTTTGTTTTTCAATTGAATTTTGGATTCTAGCCATGATAATGGTTGGCTAGAACCTCTTTTGCTGTAGTTAGGGTCACGAACCCTTGTGAACCCCTGATACAATGGATTGAGTTTTTATTGATATATTTATCTTTTGAATTTCGTTCTATTCTGATCGTATTGTTATTGTTATTATTAGATCCGATCAATCTAGTAAGTAATAATAAATCTGAGGATTAGGGCCAACAAGAGGGATCTGAGGTCTTTAATCCGGAAAGGGGATAGAACGACGGTATGAACATGATCTAGACATAGACATGATTCATATTGTAGATGTTTCAATTATCAATCGTTATGCTTGATCTCATATAGGGCACCTCAAGGAATTAGGGTTCTATATGAGATTAAAGGGTTAATTCCTCAAGGGATTGAGAATTAACTATTGATACTTTTATCTGATAATTATCTAAGTTCACGATTTATATATTAATACTTAACTTAATCCAGAGTAAAAGGTGGGGATCATTGGTGAGTGCTCCCTACTACAGCGCTTTTCTCATATATTTTAAACCCTTATCTCAATTCTTATTCAAAAAGAACCAAAAACAAGTATTTTAAATTTACAAATCAATTTCCCACACAATCCTGACATTCGTGTCAAAACCCTTTTGAAATATTTAATCTTAAAAGAAAGATTTTTAATTGATTTAAACACACTCTCTGTGGATACGAACTGTGATTTATCACTGTATTACTTGCGCGATTCGGTACACTTGCCGAGATCGTAACAAGTTTTTGGCGCCGTTGCCGGGGAGTGTTTGTCTTGAATCAATTAATCTTGATTTTAAAGATTAAATTGTTTTTATTTTATTTTATTTTATTTTTGTTTTGAATCTGTGCTACTAATCTTTTCTCTGAAGTTGTATGCAAAGCAGTGCTTTTCTAAGGAGAAGCGAACGAATTGCTCAAAAAGAGAAGGAGAGAAAAAGGGCACAGACAGCTCCCATTCCAGTAGCTGAAACCCTAGAGATGGCTGCTCCTAATCAGAATGCTGATCCTAGGATGAACACCATCCTTACGCCTGTCTTCAACAGGCCCAATGCTGGAATTGTTCCACCAGAACTTGGGAACAATCAATGGGAACTTAAGTCCAACATCATTCAGTTGGCCGAAAGAGAAAAGTATGGAGGAGAGGACAATGAAGATCCTCACAGATTCATTGACAGATTTTTACGAATCTGTGACTCTACAAAGCCTCCACATGTTTCTGATGATGCAATCCGATTAAGACTTTTCCCTTTTTCTGTTAAAGGAAAAGCTCTTGATTGGATGGAAAGACAACCTGCGGATAGCATCATCTCTTGGGAAAATTTATCTGAAAAATTCTTTGCAGAGTTCTTCCCCATGGAGAAATACAACAACATGGTGAATGATATCACCTCCTTCAAACAACAATTTGGAGAGACCATCTGCGCTTCTTGGAATAGATTCAAGGCCCTCATGAGAAAGGTTCCTCATTATAACCTATCTCAAGGGGACCAAGTGAGAATCTTCTTCAACGGTTGTCTACCAGAAACAAAATTGGTGATTAACACTGCAGCAGGCGGTTCTTTGGGTGACAAACTGGCTTCTGAGTCATATCATCTTATTGACAAGTTAGCTAAGAACGAGAATGAAACATCTATAAGGACCGGAAAAAGGGAAGCAGTGCCGCTCAATGATAATAGTGCAATGCTGGCGGAACAGAAGTTGTTGTCCCAACAAATGTCCAATTTAAATGCGAAGTTTGAAAAGATGCAACTTTCCAAGGTGCAAGCAAGTACAGTTATCCTTGATTGTGAGTATTGTCATGAAGATCATGATACCAACACTTGTCCTACATTGATGTCCTCAGACTCTACTCAGCAATTTCAGGTAAATGGTATTTGGTATGATCAGCGCCCTAATCAAAATTTCTCAAGAAATCAAAATAATGCTGCTGGTGGTAATAATTACCAGAGGAAAAATTATCAAGGTACTGGTTTAGATATGACATCAGACAATTATCTAAAACCACCACCTATTCCAAAAAAAGAGCCTTCTGACCTGGAGCGTTTAGTCGGATCATTAGCACAAAGTACTAACACTTTAATGGAGGAAAATAAGGCTAGTCAAAGAAGTACCAACGCTTTCATTGAGGAAAGTAGAGCTAATCAAAGAAGTACCAATGCTTTCATTGAGGAGAGCAGAGCTGATTCCAGAAATACAAAAGCTTCAATCAAGAACCTGGAATATCAGATTGGTCAACTAGCCCAACAATTATCTGATAGAGCTCCAGGTACCTTTCCTGGTAACACTACCACTAACCCCAAGGAAGATTGTTTGGTAGTTACAACTAGAAGTGGGAAAGTGGTATCAGCACCACCAAAACCTATTGAGAAGGAAAAAAAGATTGAACAAGAGGAGAAACCTGAAAAAGAAAAAGAAGAATCTCCTGAGGTATTGAAACCAACTGATGAAGAGAAGGAGACAGCTACTCTTCCAAAAGAAAAATTTGAACTCAGTGAAGAGTATCTGCTGAAAATGGCACCTTATCCTGGAAGGTTGAAGCCAGAATTAAAAGCCAAGAGTTATGACAGATTTCTTGATCTTTTCAAGAAATTACATGTGAACATTCCATTCGCTGAAGCATTGGCTAATATGCCAAACTACGCGAAATTCATGAAAGACCTCCTTTCCAGGAAGCAAAAGCTACAGGAATGCCAAACAGTTGCACTTAATGAGGAGTGCAGTGCTATTATAACTAGGAAGTTCCCTCCCAAACTTCGTGATCCTGGAAGCTTTAATATTGAAATTGAAATAGGAGGCACAAAGATTGGCAAAGCTTTGTGTGATTTAGGGGCAAGTATTAATCTGATGCCCTTATCTGTTTGTAAAGCCTTAGGGATCACTGAATTGAAGCCTACTATGGTTTCTCTTCAGCTGGCTGATAGATCCTTGAGAAAACCAAGTGGAATAGTCGAAGATGTTCTGGTAAAAATTGACAAATTCATCTTTCCGGCTGATTTCATTGTGCTTGATATGGAGGTTGAGAATGAAATGCCTCTCATATTGGGTAGACCCTTCCTGGCCACAGCCCGTGCAATGATTGATGTAGAACAGGGAAAGCTGGTGCTAAGGATGAATGAAGACACAATCACTGTCAATGTCTTTGATGCAATAAAAAGACCAGATGATGATAGTGATTGTTTTGAGATTAATGTCTTAGAGGAAGTGATGCACGAAGATGAAACTCCCTTGCAAGAATTAACTGTTGAATTACAAGAAAGAGATCATATCCCTTTTGAGGAAGACATTAAAGTTGCTGATGAATTGCTTGAACAGAAGACTTCTGACAAGGAAATAGGTACTCCTAAAGTTGATCTTAAAGAGTTACCTCCAGCCCTAAAGTATATGTTCCTGGGTGACAATGAAACATATCCAGTGATCATAAATAACAGTTTATCTGCTGATGATGAGAAGAAACTGAAAGAAATTCTTTTAAAGCATAAGACTGCTTTAGGATGGTCCATGGCTGATCTTAAGGGTATAAGCCCTTCCTTCTGTACGCATAAAATTCTCATGGAGAATGATATCAAACCTGTAAGGCAGCCTCAAAGGAGATTGAACCCCATGATGAAAGAAGTGGTGAGAAAAGAAGTAGTTAAACTTCTTGATGCTGGAATGATTTATTCAATATCAGATACTGCATGGGTAAGTCCTGTACAAACTGTACCAAAGAAAGGAGGTGTTACTGTGGTAAAGAACGATAAGGATGAATTAATCTCTACCAGGACAATTACTGGATGGAGAATGTGTGTTGACTACAGACGGCTTAATGAAGCAACTAGGAAGGATCATTTTCCTCTCCCTTTTGTGGACCAAATGCTGGAAAGGTTAGCAGGTCATTCATATTATTGTTTCCTTGATGGGTACAGTGGTTATAATCAAATTGCAGTAACTCCAGAAGATCAAGAAAAGACAGCATTCACTTGTCCTTTTGGCGTTTTTGCTTATAGGAGAATGCCGTTTGGATTGTGCAATGCACCTGCTACTTTTCAAAGGTGCATGTTATCAATCTTCTCGGATATGGTAGAAAAATTCTTAGAAGTATTCATGGATGACTTTTCGGTATTTGGCTCTTGCTTTGATGATTGCTTAGGCAATTTATCTAAAGTACTAAAAAGATGTCAGGAGACAAATCTGGTCCTTAACTGGGAAAAATGTCATTTCATGGTCCAAGAAGGCATTGTGCTTGGACACAAAATTTCTAAGGAAGGTATAGAAGTTGATAGAGCAAAACTAATGCTCATTGAAAAACTACCTCCTCCAATTAATGTTAATGGAGTGAGGAGTTTCCTTGGTCATGCTGGTTTTTATAGAAGATTCATCAAAGACTTCTCAAAAATTGCCAAGCCACTAAGTCAACTTCTCATGAAAGATAATGAGTTCATTTTTGACGATGCATGTCTCAAGGCCTTTAATTTATTAAAGGAAAAACTCACTACTGCTCCTGTCTTGGTTTCACCTGATTGGAGTATGCCATTTGAGTTGATGTGCGATGCTAGTGATCTAGCCATTGGTGCTGTTCTTGGCCAACGGAGAAACAAACTGTTGCACGTAATTTATTATGCTAGCAAAGTTCTGAATGAAGCACAGGTAAATTATGCAACAACAGAGAAGGAGATGCTCGCTGTGGTCTATGCACTTGATAAATTTAGACCGTATCTCCTTGGTGCCAAGACCATCATTTTTACTGATCACGCAGCAATAAAGTATTTGATCTCTAAACAAAATGCAAAACCACGGCTGTTAAGGTGGATGTTGTTATTTCAAGAGTTTGATTTAGAGATCAAAGACAAGTCAGGAATGGAAAATAAGGTTGCGGATCACTTATCCAGAATCCGAGAGAAGACCTTACAAGATGATCCTGCTTTAGAGATCAACGATTATTTTCCGGATGAACAAGTCCTTGCAATATCTGTGAAATTATCTGAAGAACCAATTTTTGCACTACATATGGAACCATGGTTTGCTGATTTTGTTAATTTTAAGGTCATCAAGAAAGTACCTCCTGATCTCACAAAGCAACAAGTGAAAAAGTTCTTACATGACGCCAGGAAGTATATATGGGATGATCCATTCCTGTATTTCCAATGTGCTGATGGAATCTTGAGAAGATGTGTATCAGAATTGGAAATCAAGGAAATTTTATGGCATTGTCACAATTCTGATTATGGTGGTCATTTTGGTGGAAATAGAACTGCACAAAAGGTATTGCAAAGTGGGTATTATTGGCCTACTCTTTTCAAAGATGCCAGAGAATATGTGGAAAAATGCGAAAGATGCCAAAAGACAGGGAACATTTCCCGGAAAGATGAAATGCCTCTAAACACTATTATGGAGGTGGAATTATTTGATTTATGGGGGATTGATTTCATGGGACCATTTCCATCTTCCTATTCCAACCAGTACATTCTGGTAGCTGTGGATTACGTTTCTAAGTGGGTTGAGGCAACAGCTCTTCCTACTAATGATGCGAAGGTGGTTGTAAACTTCCTAAGAAAGAATATCTTTACCAGATTTGGAGTGCCAAGAGCAATCATAAGTGATGGAGGCTCGCATTTTTGCAATAAGCAGTTTGAAAATCTGTTAACAAAATATGGTGTCAAACATAAGGTCGCTACACCTTATCATCCACAGACAAGTGGCCAAGTGGAAGTTTCCAATAGGGAACTGAAGCGAATCCTGGAAAAGACTGTCAGTATTTCCCTAAAGGATTGGTCAAAAAGACTGGATGATGCACTGTGGGCATACCGAACTGCATACAAAACTCCGATAGGAATGTCTCCCTATCAGCTTGTGTACGGGAAAGCTTGTCATTTACCAGTGGAACTTGAACATAGAGCCTTTTGGGCTATTAAATTCCTAAACTTTGATGCCACAGCAGCTTTTGAGAAACGGAAGTTTCAACTATTAGAGCTTGATGAGTTTAGGAATT
>JAVKPL010002051.1:0-178865 GCA_032173675.1 Gastrolobium villosum
TGGGGCTCAAAACAGCTGTAATCTGTCATTTTGCTGCATAGTAATCGATTACCCAAGCATGGTAATCGATTACCATGCAACAGGGGACGAAAATTGGCTACTGTCTTCACTGGTAATCGATTACTGAGGCTTGGTAATCGATTACCATGTGAGGTAATCGATTACCCAAGGTTGGTAATCGATTACCAGAACAGAGGAGGTCAAAATTTGGCTACTGCCTCATTTTTGACAGGTGGTAATCGATTACCACCCACTGGTAATCGATTACCACAGTGCAATTTTTGAAAAATCAGGTTTTTCTTGACTTAAAGAAAGGGGTATAACTTGATGGGTAGAACTCCAAATGATACGTGGTTTGAAGCCACGCGTAGACAACGTAAAGGACTACAACTTGGTAAAAGATGAGAGTAAGGTGGTGAGTTTAAATGAAATGAATAAAAAGAATGATCTATGATGTTAGAAGGTGTATGATTCCGCAAATGGCATTTACAATTATAGTGTGGTTTTAATTGATTACGGAAACTGTATTTATGAAAAGGAAAAGGAATATGTTAAAAGAAAAATTTGCCCGTAATTTAATTAATCTAATCACTGTGATTGTAACTGCGCTTAATATCATAATCAATGTTAACAATACCGGTGTACAACGGGCTGTTACATTTTATGGTATCAGAGCAGTTTTGTTTAGGGAACTCTGATTGTTGTGTGTTTGTATCTTGTGTGTCATAGCTATCTGTGAACTATTTATGATTAATGTATATGTGATTCCTCAGTGTGGGTGTGATCAGCTCATTCCTTTGTGTTACATGTACAGATATCATGAGTAGGGCACGAGGTCGCCGTGGGGCACGGGGTGCAGGTCATTTGCCACCGGATCCGATCACTGCAGCACTGAATGCTCTGCAGGCGGAAACGGCTGCAAACAGAAATATGACTGAGAACCTGATGAAAGCAAATCAGGATATGATGCAGGCCTTTATGGCTGAGTTGAGGGCGGATAGAGGTCGTCCTAGGAGGGAAGATACACCTCCGCATACGGCTACGGTGACTCCTACACCGACGCCATCTGTTACTCCTCAACAGGGGGAGAGTGGGGCTAGTCACCACACTGGTGAGGCTAGTCATCATACTACTACGGATCCTAGTTATGTTCCTGATCCGTCATCTGTTGCCCAATCTACTGGGGCTGCTGGGCAGGTGCTTGATAATGCTGATGATGAGCGTAGGCTCATATCTTTTAGGAAACATAAGCCACCCGCATTTCTGGGGTCAAGGGACCCAAAGGAGGTCACTGCTTGGTTGAGGGGCATGGACAAGATTTTTCAGGTTATGAGATGCCAAGATCCGCAGAAGTTATTGTATTCTGTGTATATGCTGGAGGGTGATGCCCAGGAGTGGTGGGACAATGTGTCTCGCCCATTTATTATTCAGGGAGAGGTTCTGACTTGGACCTTGTTTGAAGGATTATTTCATGAAGAATATTTTCCCCGTGATGTTCGGGAGGCTAAGCAAGGTGAATTTGATAATCTGGTACAGGGTGTTATGACAGTGGATGCCTATGTGGCAAAATTCAATGAACTTGTCAAGTTTGCTAATTATGGAGGTACTCTACCTACTCCGGAATTCTTGTCAGCTAAATTTCAAAGAGGGCTGAGTGAGAAGATTGCAAAGAGGATGTCTAATACTGCTGTGAGGAACTTTGCTGATTTGGTGACCCAGTGCAAACGGGTCGAAACTGTTTATGGAAGATATCCGAAATCTGATTCTACAAAAGAGCAAGATGTTAAGAGGACACCTGGTCCTTCTGGTAATGCCAACAGAGGAGGTTTTAATAATAGAGGTAGGGGGTTGCATGTGAGGCAGCCTCCTGGGCAGTTTAAAAGGGGTGGAAATACTGGTGGTGGTGGTGCTGTGAATAGATATCCTACCCCACAATGTGGGAAGTGTGGTAAATACCACAAAGGTGTATGTGGTGCTGATCCGTCGGCTTGTTATAAATGTGGTCGGAATGGCCACTTTGCTAGAAATTGCCCATCTTCTTCGGGGCAGGCTGCGAATCTGCAGGCCTTGCCGCCAGCTACTACTACTACTGCTGCTCCTATTGCTGTGGTTCCTACGGTGGGACGAGTTTATACTACTAATGCGCAGCGTACTGAAAAGGCTCCGAATTTGGTTAAAGGTATAATTTTTCTCTCTAATGTTGATTTATCTGTGTTGTTTGATTCGGGAGCGACACATTCATTTGTGGCGGACTATGTGGCTAAGGCGTTGGACTTAAAGGTAACACGGATGGTTCCTCCGATGCGAATTACTACTGCTACAGGAGAGGTTAGTGAATCGTCTTGGATCTGTGAAGATGTGAAGTTCACTTATTTAGGCAGGGGTTACACCATTGATTTAATTATCTTACCCCTGGCCTCTGTCAATTTGATTTTGGGGATGGATTGGTTGTCTCGGAACTGCGCAATGATTGATTGCTGCGGGAAGAGGTTATTGCTATCTCACGAGAGGCCGTCTGTTTGTCCGTCTTTGTATTTGTCTGTCAGTCAGACTGTGAAAGCCTTGAAGGCTGGAGATCTGGGTTATGTTTTGTTGGGCGGATTGGTGGGTGACAAAAAGGAAGAAATTTCTGCTATTCCAGTTGTAAATGAGTTTGAAGATGTATTTCCGGATGAGATACCGGAATTCCCACCTGAGAGAGAGATTGAATTCTCGATTGATTTATTGCCTGGTGTGGGGCCGATCTCTTTGGCTCCATATCGGATGTCGCCACTTGAGTTGGCTGAATTGAAGAAACATATTGAGGAATTATCTGCGAAGAATTTTATCAGGCCGAGCGTGTCTCCGTGGGGAGCACCGGTTATATTTGTAAAGAAGAAGGATGGTAGCATGAGATTGTGCACTGACTACCGACAGCTGAATAAAGTGACTATTAAGAACCGGTACCCATTACCGCGTATTGATGATTTATTAGACCAGTTGAGGGGTGCCTGTGTATTTTCAAAGATTGATCTCCGGTCCGGATATCACCAGATTCGGATTAAACCGGAGGATGTACCAAAAACAGCTTTCCGATCCAGATATGGACATTTTGAGTATCAAGTGATTCCTTTTGGGCTTACTAATGCCCCGGCGGTGTTCATGGACTATATGAACCGCATTTTCAAACCGTATTTGGACCAGTTTGTAATTGTGTTCATTGATGACATTTTGATCTATTCTAAGAGTAAAGAGGAGCACATGGACCATTTGAGGACTGTGTTGCAGGTGTTGAAAGACAAGAAACTGTATGCTAAACCGTCTAAGTGTGAATTCTGGTTGTCTGAGGTGCAATTTTTGGGTCATGTTATTTCTGCAAGTGGTGTTGCAGTGGATCCAAGCAAGATTGAAGCGGTAAGTGACTGGGAACGACCAAAGACTGTGACTGAAATTAGAAGTTTTCTGGGGCTTGCTGGCTATTATCGCCGGTTTATACAGGGATTTTCTGCTATGGTTCTACCGTTGACTCGATTGACACGAAAGGATACTCCTTTTGTGTGGACCCAGGAATGTGAGGACTGCTTTCTGCTACTTAAAGAGAAATTGACTACTGCTCCGGTGTTGACTTTACCTGACCCGGAGGGTGAGTTTGTGTTATATTGTGACGCTTCTAAGAAAGGTTTAGGGAGCGTGCTGATGCAGGAAGGAAAAGTTATTGCATATGCGTCTAGGCAGTTAAGGCCACACGAAGAAAATTATCCGACGCATGACTTAGAATTGGCTGCGATTGTGTTTGCCTTGAAAATTTGGAGGCATTTTCTGTATGGGATGAAATTTGCTGTGTTCAGCGACCATAAAAGCTTGAAATATTTATTTGATCAGAAAGAGCTGAATATGAGGCAGCGTAGATGGGTTGAATTCTTGAAGGATTATGATTTTGAACTGAAATACCACCCGGGAAAGGCCAATGTTGTGGCAGATGCACTGAGTAGGAAGTCTGTTAACTTATCTCATATGATGATGTGGGACAATGAAGTGATTGAGCAATTCCGTGATATGAAAATAACGGATTTCTTTGCAGGAAGAATGTGTGATATGGAGCTGACTCGGATTGAGAACGAGCTGCATGAAAAGATTAAAGAGACTCAGATTCGCAATGAAAGTATAAAGTATTTGAAAGGCCAGAGTGGCATATCTGTTAACGAACAGGGATTATTGTTATATCAGGGCAGGATTGTTGTGCCCAAGGAACTCGCTGAGGAAGTTATGACTGAGGCCCATAAGGGTCAATATTCTATCCACCCAGGGGCCACAAAGATGTACCAAGATTTGAAAGTTAAGTTTTGGTGGCCTGGTATGAAAAGGGATGTTGCCGAGTACGTGTCTAAGTGCTTGGTTTGTCAAAAAGTGAAAATAGAGCATCAGAAACCGGCTGGATTACTTCAGCCGCTGGATATACCTGAATGGAAATGGGAGAGTATTTCAATGGATTTTGTTGTGGGATTGCCGCGAACTCAAGCTGGTTATGATTCGATTTGGGTTATTGTGGACCGACTTACGAAGTCTGCACATTTTCTACCAGTACGAGTGGACTACACTACAGAGAAGTTGGCTACATTGTATGTGAAGGAGATTGTTAGACTCCATGGGATACCGATTAGCATTGTGAGTGATCGGGACCCGAAGTTTACTTCGCGATTTTGGGGAGCTTTGCAGGAGGCTTTTGGCACTCAGCTCCGGCTGAGCACTGCCTATCACCCGCAGACTGATGGTCAGACTGAGAGGACCATACAGACACTTGAGGATATGTTGAGAGCGTGTACATTGGAACAGGGTAATGCTTGGGATAAGTACTTACCATTGGTGGAATTTTCTTATAACAACAGTTTTCATTCCAGTCTGGGTATGGCACCATATGAGGTTTTGTATGGCAGGAGGTGTCGTACGCCCACTTGTTGGACTGAGGTAGGCGATAAAGAGAGATTTGGTCCGGATTTTGTGCAGGAAACGACAGTGCAGATTGAAATGATTAGAGAAAAATTGAAACAGGCACAGAATCGGCAGAAAAGCTACTATGACAATAAGCATAGACCGCTGGAATTTGAAGAAGGTGACCATGTATTTGTACGTTTGTCGCCGGTCACAGGTGTTGGCCGTGCGTTGGGTGTGAGGAAGCTGAGTACACGATTCATTGGGCCATATCAGATTATGAAAAGAGTAGGATTGGTGGCCTATCAGCTTGCCTTACCCCCGCAGTTATCTAATTTACATGATGTGTTTCATGTGTCGCAGTTGCGACGTTATGTTCCGGACGAATCACATGTGGTGATGCCGGACAATATTGAAATCAGGGAGAACTTGAAGACTCCCATCGGTCCTATTGCAGTATTGGACCGCAGTGAAAAGAGACTAAGAAGTAAAGTGATTCCCATGCTGAAGATTCAGTGGGAAGGCCGCACACCTGAGGAGGCTACTTGGGAGCGGGAGGACGAGATTCTCCGGCTGTATCCTGAGTTAGTGAGCAGGTATGATTTAATTTTGCGGACAAAATTTCAAAAAGGTGGGGTGAATATAACACCTCAAATATTTAAATGTTTATTTTAATGATATATTGAGAAATGATGGTTGATGGATTAGTGAAAATCCAAGTATTATGGCCAGAAAGGGCAAAAGGGCAAAATTGTAATTTGCCAACCGTGTGTTAAGAGGCTTAAATATTGAGTTAGAGATTTCAAATGACAAAAGTAAGGTTGGAAATGGAATCAGGGCGAAAAATTGAGTAAATAGGCAAATTTGAGAAAAATCGATGAATAGTGATTTTTAAGTGTTAAAATACTGAGTTGTGAGTGTACCGATAGGTGTGAAATTTTTATCATCATTTTGGAGAAAGAAAAATATGTTATGGACTGGAAAAATATTTAGATTAAGGATTTGTAATCGGAAATTTTATTGGAGTTAAAGTTAGATCGCGTGTGGGACCCGTGTGACCGAAGTCACTTGGCCCCACCTCCTTTTCTTCTTTCTTTTCCTTCTTCTTCCCTCCCTCATCCGTGCGCTCACAGTGAGCAAAAGAGACCAAAACCCATTTTCTTCACTTTTCTCCCATTTCTTCGTTTCTCCACCGAATCGCTTGGTTTTGGTGTTGAAATCTATCGTAAACAACCTTCCAAAGCCATTGGTAGCATCTAGAAGCCTTGAATCCACCTCTTTGGCCACGTTTTTGGCAAACTCAGATTCGACCCATTAGTGTTCTTGGAGATTTCTTGGAGTTTTGAGCTTCAAATGGTTTAGTGAAGCCTTGGTGGTGATCATACTACTCATTGTAAGTATATTTGTGGTCTCTTTATAGTTGATTCCATAGATCTATGAATATGTGTTCAAAGCTTTGATTTTAGATGTGTGATGATAGAGAGCCCAAATGCAAAAATGCTATTAGATGAAAAGGCCTTAGAATCATGTTTGTAAGCTAGAAATGCTATGTTAATTTTTGGTGAAAAATAGGGATTTGTAACTTAGGCAAAATTTGAGGAATTTTGATGAAAAATGAGTTTTTGAGTAAATTGGATTTAATGATTGTTGTAGGGTGCCTCACACGGTTGGATTCGAGAAAAGTTGATTTGGAGCATACGTTTGGAACGGTGTTGCTCGTGTTAAGGTAAACTCTTGGAACTTGGGTTTAATCCCTAGTGAGCTCCACCACACCTAGAGGAAGGTTGTGGTTGGATTATGTAGTGATGACATGATGTGTTTGTGTGCTTGTATGCATATTGCTTGTATTTTGTGAAAAATTGTTTGGTCACTGGCCAGTTGACGTGTGTTTGGTTTGGACATCCGCTGGGTTCGTCCTACGGGAGAACGCCAGTTGGAGATGCCATGGTGTTGACTCTGGGAGCGACATCAGGATGATCCAAGCGGGGGACGTCCGCCGGATAGGGCTCATGAGGAGTTCCGGTTGGGTATTGCCATGGAGTCGTCTCAACCATGGGAGAGGCGCCAGGACTGTCTCGGGAGTTATATGATGGAGTCCTTGAACATGAATCCATGAGTGGATGTTCTTGGGTGTCTCCAGGTGGATGGTGATATTGTTGTACTTGCATAGCATATTATGTCATTTTGATACATTTTAGTGAGCCATGGAGTGGAGAGAGCCTCTAGCTCCATTGGTTTACTGAGATATATCCGTATATCTCACCCCGTGTTTGGGGGACCACATTTCAGGTCACTATGAGCCGGGAGGAGCTTCGGGCAAGAAGCCCGTATAGTGGACGTTGGATGGGCATGCGGTGCATTGGATTGCATGGCTTTTTGGAGGAGTTTATGGAGTGCACATAGCATACCATTAGTATTTTGAGACTTAGGTCATGAACATATTGCATGATGCTATTTTCCATGCTTTTGTTAGTGTTCATGGTCATATGCTAAGTCTTATTATGTTTTATTATTCATGGCTTGGATAACTGTATATTTTGAGTGAGCATGGGACTTGTCCATTGCCACATTCATAGCCTTGAAGTCTTGATGTGTAATGATGTAAAAATGGTCCATATGTACATGTAAGTGGCCATTATTTGAGAATGATGTAATTGATGTTAAACTTAAGGGAAATGCATGATGGAAGGGCCTAGAGCCAACATTAGGACATGATTATGTGTTATGTGGAGTACCAAGGGATTAGGGATGGATTACACACCCTTTTTGGGGCTCAAAACAGCTGTAATCTGTCATTTTGCTGCATAGTAATCGATTACCCAAGCATGGTAATCGATTACCATGCAACAGGGGACGAAAATTGGCTACTGTCTTCACTGGTAATCGATTACTGAGGCTTGGTAATCGATTACCATGTGAGGTAATCGATTACCCAAGGTTGGTAATCGATTACCAGAACAGAGGAGGTCAAAATTTGGCTACTGCCTCATTTTTGACAGGTGGTAATCGATTACCACCCACTGGTAATCGATTACCACAGTGCAATTTTTGAAAAATCAGGTTTTTCTTGACTTAAAGAAAGGGGTATAACTTGATGGGTAGAACTCCAAATGATACGTGGTTTGAAGCCACGCGTAGACAACGTAAAGGACTACAACTTGGTAAAAGATGAGAGTAAGGTGGTGAGTTTAAATGAAATGAATAAAAAGAATGATCTATGATGTTAGAAGGTGTATGATTCCGCAAATGGCATTTACAATTATAGTGTGGTTTTAATTGATTACGGAAACTGTATTTATGAAAAGGAAAAGGAATATGTTAAAAGAAAAATTTGCCCGTAATTTAATTAATCTAATCACTGTGATTGTAACTGCGCTTAATATCATAATCAATGTTAACAATACCGGTGTACAACGGGCTGTTACACTACAAGCTTGATACATAAATAATACT
The DNA here is from genome assembly GCA_032173675.1 of Gastrolobium villosum. NCBI lineage: Eukaryota > Viridiplantae > Streptophyta > Magnoliopsida > Fabales > Fabaceae > Gastrolobium > Gastrolobium villosum. Next base: position 8,362 of record JAVKPL010002051.1, read on the forward strand.
CCTATTAGGAACCAAAAGCAACAGTGCTACATCAACAAAATGAAATGACCAAGTAACATAACATCAAAATAAATCTCCTATATGAGAAACCAAAAATCAACAATGTGCTAAAAATGGCGTCGGAATGAACATCAACATGGAAGATGCCGGAATGATCATCGACAAAGACAACTGTGCTGGAATGACCATCAGCAACATGGAAAGTGCTCCCCCTCAAGAGGAACTTCGGAGCCGGAATTATCATCGGCAAAAGACAACTGTGCTGGAATGACCATCAGCAACATGGAAAGTGCTCCCCCTCAAGAGGAACTTCGGAGCCGGAATTATCATCGGCAAAGACAACTGTGCTGGAATGACCATCAGCAACATGGAAAGTGCTCCCCCTCAAGAGGAACTTCGGAGCCGGAATTATCATCGGCAAAGACAACTGTGCTGGAATGACCATCAGCAACATGGAAAGTGCTCCCCCTCAAGAGGAACTTCGGAGCCGGAATTATCATCGACAAAGACAACTGTGCTGGAATGACCATCAGCAACATGGAAAGTGCTCCCCCTCAAGAGGAACTTCGGAGCCGGAATTATCATCGGCAAATACAACTGTGCTGGAATAACCATCAGCAACATGGAAAGTGCTCCCCCTCAAGAGGAACTTCGGAGCCGGAATTATCATCGGCAAAGACAACTGTGCTGGAATGACCATCAGCAACATGGAAAGTGCTCCCCCTCAAGAGGAACTTCGGAGCCGGAATTATCATCGGCAAAGACAACTGTGCTGGAATAAACTTCAGCAACATGAACAATGCTCCCCCTGCAAAATGAGAAGTGAAAGAGAACAAGTAGACAGATCTGAAAATAAAAATATATCAGAGAAGAAGAAAAAAAAAATGACCAAAACGCAGATCTGGAAAGCAACACAGATCTAGAACGGAAATGGCCGGAGAAAAGGAAGACACGGTCGGAGAATGGACGATGCGGCCGGAGAATCAGCCACGATCGAAGATGATGACCGGAAAAGAAGGAGACACTACCGGAAAAAGAGAAACACTGCCGGAGGAGATAAAAAGACACAGATCTGAAACGTGAACGATCTGGAACAACGGTCTGAAATGTGAACGATCTGGAACAACAGAGATGTATGATGCGACCGGAGAATAAGACATGGTCGGAGAGGATGACCGGAAAAGAGGAAGACGCAGCCGGAAAATTCCCAGATCTGAAACAAAAAAAAAAAAAAAAAAAATTATCCAGCCGGAGAATAAACGCAGTCAGAGATAAAAATAAAAACGAAACAGATCAGTGACGATGCAAAATGAAAAATGCATGCAAAATAAAAAAATAAAATGAAACAGATCTGAAAGAAAAAAAAAATTGCAACAGAAAGAGAAAAGAAATGAGACACAGGACTGGATGAAAAACCCAGTAGAGAGAGGATGATGACCCAAAACAATGAAGAAATCACAGATCTAGGACAATGGAGATGACCCGTAGATCTGGAAAACCACAAATTGAAAAAGAAGATGAAAGCAAAAGTGACGGAAAAAGAAGTTGAAAGGAACCAAAAGAAAAAGAAATAACAACGAGAATCCCTCAAGGAGGGTGATATCTCTCTATAACCATATTGAAATTATGGAAAAGTGAACTAAGTTAAGCGGATTAAGATTCCTCTTGTTAGGCTCTAGATACCATGTTAAATATCAAGATACAAGAGGAATTGATAGTAATCCTTGTTGTGTTAAACTACACAACATTGGTTCTATTATATAGCAAACCAATTGAAGAATACAATGAGATACACACAATGTGGGACTAACACTCTTAACACAATGAGACACACACAATGTGGGACTAACACTGTTAACACGACTATTTTAGAATTTTGTACCTAGACTGATATTGTGGCAATACTGGTTTTGCTATCATACTTCTGGGATTTTTCTCACCCCTTTTGGGGCTCGATTTTTATAAATTGCAGGATTAAGAAAAGCATATGATGGAGTATTGGTTCAGAATTATTCTGTTGATTGCTTTTGTGTTGGAAATTCTGCTGCTTGTTCATTGTCTTTTGCGGATTGAATATTTGATGTTGATATGATAAATTGAAATATTGGAAAAATGTTAGGACAGGCTTTAAATTGCTGTATTCTGAATTTTTGGTCAGCATGTAACTTGTTAAATTCTGGTACTCTTTTGCGAAAACCATTCCTGTACGTTTTAAATGCTGATTTATAAACTGGTTTAACGAGCACCTTGCGAGTTCTGTTTCTGGGGCTACAGATCTCCGATTTACATATAATTTATATGCACATAAAGCCCCAGATGTCTAGATTCATTATGTCAAAGAAATTTTTGTAAACTGGTGCATACGATTTTATATTATTTTTACAAGTCAGGTATGTTTGGGAAAATTGCCCTGCTTTCACATGTGCCTTGCGAGTTCTGTTTCAGGAGCTACAGGACTCCGAATGGGCTATAATTTATATGTACATGAAGCTCCACATGTCTAGTTTCAGATTATATAAACTTTGTGCCAAAATTCTGGTAACTCGATTTATTAAGATTTTTGCAAGACAGACAGGTTTTTTTGAAAGTTACTATTTCAGCAAACAATTTAAGTACATAAAGTTTCGCTCTATTTTGCATGTGCAACCAGATTTCATTATAAGACTTTATTTCATGACACTTAAAACGTAGTTTCAGTATTTGATTCAATTCCGCTACGACTCTAATCCGCTTAGCAAACAACCCCTTGGATGCGTACAGGGGAGGGTGTCACACTAAATGGTATCAGAGCAGTTTGATTCAAGGTGTCTGTATTTGATGAAATATTTGTTGTTGCACTTGGTTGTTGAATTGTTGTTGTTTGAATATATCGGTTGTTTGTATTGTTCATTGAATTGTTACTGCTTGAAAATGACTGTAAATGGGTTGCTAGTTAAAAAAAAAATGCCTTGTATTTTGAGGTGCGACGGTACGGGCTGAACTCGGTATTAAGCATGGTTGTGCACACCTCGAAGCTTGGAGGTGAGCTTGATCAACTCACTGACGTGTAAGATATGTGTGCACAATCATGGTGATCACTGGGTATACTTGCGCGTGAGCACCATGTGTGAAATATTTAATTGCTACTTGCATTAATGGTTAATTATAAATTTTGTTCTCTATGGATTATATAGAAGGTTATGTGTATGTATTTGTTGAGGTAATGTTTAATGAGTAATGTCCTGAGCTGTAAATAATAATTGTGGAGACATATTTGTTTTTGAGATTCCTGATATTTTCTTGGATATTGTGATTGTGGTATATTGCTGTATACTAGAAACATTTGTTCATTATCACTAACTCCGTAGGTTCCATAACTGAGTAAGAGTAGCAGTCATATAAGACTGATAATTGATGTAGCTAATTAGTATTAAGGAGAACTTATTTCTTACCCTTAAAACTGTATGGGGACGAATTGTGCGTAGGGATAGATCAATTAGTTAAAGTAAATAAAATTAATGCCCTGTAAAGTAGTATAATTGGGGTTAGGTAAGACTCAAACATATGGGCCCTAAGCCCTTACAAATCTTCTAACGGTGAATTGGTACTAGACATCATTCTTGAGAATGAAGCCGTTCGTCAAAGTGGTGATACATAGGGGAGTGTACTCGACTTCTACCTTCCTGTTCTTCTTTTAATTGATCCTTGTAGTTCCATCCCTTATACTATTATGCAAATTCAGGAAATGACTAGGGATAGCATGTAATGTTGATTAAGAAATTCAGGTAAGTTATTAAGATTATAGTGCCTACATTTTCCTTATATTTAGATTTTGGTCTAGAATATAACACCTCATATATTTAAATGTGAATTTTTATATTATAATGTGAAATGAAAGTTGGTGGATTAGTGAAAATCAAAGGATTATGGTCAAAATGGGCAAAAAGGGCAAAATGGTAATTTGCCAACCGTGTGTTATGAGGCAAAAATACTGAGTTAGAGATTTCATATGACAAAAATAATGCCGGAAATGGAATCAGGGCGGAAAATTGAGTGAATAGGCAAATTTGGGAAAAATTGATGAATAGTGATTTTTAAGTGTTAAATACTGTGGTGTGAGTGTACCGATAGGTGTGAAATTGTTATCAAGATTTTGGAGAAATAAAAATATGTCATGGACTGGAAAAATATGTAGATTAAAAATTTATGGTCGGAATTTTTATCGGGGTTAAAGTTAGATCGCGTGTGGGACCCGTGTGACCGAAGTCACTTGGCCCCACCCTCTTTTTCTTCTTTCTTTCCTTCTTTTCTTCTCCATTCTCGCGCGCCCCCTGTGTAGAAAGAACACAAACCCCATTTCTTCATCCTTTTCCCATTTCTTCATTTCTCCACCGAATCGCTTGATTTTGGTGTTGAAATCTATTGTAAACAACCTTCCAAAGCCATTGGTAACACTTAGAACCCTTGAATCCATCTCTTGCCGCATTTTTGGGCAAAAACAGATCCGACCCATAGTGTTCATGGAGCTTTTTTGGAGCTTTTGATCTTCTTATGGTTTAGGGAAGCCTTGGTGGTGACCATACAACACATTGTGAGTATATTTGTGGTATTTTTGTTGTTGATTTCATAGATCTAGGAAATTATGTTCTAAGCTTTAATTTTAGATGTGTGATGATAGAGAGCCCAAATGGAAAAATGCTATTAGATGAAATGGCCTTAGAATCATGCTTGTAAGCTAGAAATGCTATGATAATTTTTGGTGAAAAATATAGGTTTTTTTAACTCAGGCAAAATTGAGGAATTTTCATGGAAAAATGAGTTTTGGTGTAATTTGGATTTGATGATTGTTGTAGGGTGCCTCACACGGACGTAATTGTGAACGGTTGATTTGGAGCATACGTTTGGAACGGATTGCTCGTACTGAGGTAAACTCTTGGAACTTGGGTTTAATCCCTAGTGTGCTCCACCACACCTAGAGGAAGGTTGTGGTTGGATTATGTGGTTATGACATGGTGTGATTGTGTGATTGTATGCATATTGCTTGTATTTTGTGAAAATTGTTTGCTCACTGGCCAGTTGACGTGTGTTGGTTTGGACATCCGCTGGGTTCGTCCTTAGGGAGAATGCCAGTTGGAGATGCCATGGTGTCGACTCTGGGAGCGACATCAGGATGATCCAAGCGGGGGACATCCGCCGGATAGGGCTCATGAGGAGTTCCGATTGGGTTTTGCCATGGAGTCTTCTCAACCATGGGAGAGGCGCCAGGATTGTCTCGGGAGTCATATGATGGAGTCCTTGAACATGAATCCATGCGTGGATGTTCTTGGGTGTCTCCAGTTGGATGGTGATATTGTATTGCTTGCATATTGCATGATGTCATATTTATACATTTTAGTGAGCCATGGAGTGGAGAGAGCCTCTAGCTCCATTGGTTTACTGAGATATATCCGTATATCTCACCCCGTGTTTAGGGGACCACATTTCAGGTCACTATGAGCCGGGAGGAGCTTCGGGCAAGAAGCCCGTATAGTGGACATTGGATTGGCATGCGGTGCATTTGGATTGCATGACATTTTGGAGGAGGACTATTGGATTGCACATGGCATGACATTAGCATTTTGAGACTTAGGTCATGAACATATTGCATGATGTTATATCCATGCTTTTGTTAGTGTTCATGATTGTATACTAAGTCTTGTTTATAGCTTATTATTCATGACATGGATAACTGTATATTTGAGTGAGCATGGGACTTGTCCATTGCCACATTCATAGCCTTGAAGTCTTGGTATTCATGTTGTAAAAATGGTCCATATTTGTATGTAAATGGCCATTGCTTTGAGGACTTTGTAAATGATGTTTAACCTAAGGAAAATGCATGATGGAAGGGCCTAGAGCCTACATTAGGACATGATTATGTGTTGTGTGGAGTACCAAGGGGTTAGGGATGGATTACACAACCTTTTTGGGGCTTAAAATGCTGTAATCTGTCATTTTGCTGCATAGTAATCGATTACCCAAGGCATGGTAATCGATTACCATGCAACAGGGGACGAAAAATTGGCTACTGTCTTCACTGGTAATCGATTACTGGGCTTTGGTAATCGATTACCATGTGTGGTAATCGATTACCCAAAGTTGGTAATCGATTACCAGAACAGAGGATTGAGAAATTTAGCTACTGCCTCATTTTTGACAGGTGGTAATCGATTACCACCCACTGGTAATCGATTACCACAGTGTAAATTTTGAAAATTCAGGTTTTTCTAGACTAAAAGAAAGGGACTTAACTTGATGGGTAGAACTCCAAATGGTACGTGGTTTGAAACCACGCGTAGATAACGTAAAGGACTATAACTTGGTAAAATGAGAGAGTAAGATGGTGAGTTTAAATGAATTGAATAAAAAGAAGGATTTATAATGTTAGAAAATGTATGATTCCGCGTATTGCATTTACAATTATAGTGTTGTTTTAATTGATTACGGAAAAAGTATTGATGTAAGAAAAGGAATATGATAAAAGAAAAATTTGCCCGTAATTTAATTAACCCAACCACTGTGATTGTAACTGCGCTTAATACCATAATCAATGTTAACAATACCGGTGTACAACGGGCTGTTACATTTTATGGTATCAGAGCAGTTTTGTGAGGGAACTCTGATTGTGTGTGTTGTATCTTGTGTGCCATAGCTATCTGTGAACTATTTATGATTAATGTATATGTGATTCCTCAGTGTGGGTCTGATCAACTCATTCCTTTGTGTTACATGTACAGATATCATGAGTAGGGCGCGAGGTCGCCGTGGGGCACGTGGTGCAGGTCCTTTACCACCGGATCCGGTCACTGCAGTCCTGAATGCTCTGCAGGCGGAAACGGCTGCAAATAGAAACATGACTGAAAACCTGATGAAGACTAATCAGGATATGATGCAGGCCTTTATGGCTGAGATGAGGGCGGATAGAGGTCGTCCTAGGAGGGATAATTCACCTCCACATACGGCTACGGTGACTCCTACACCGACGCCATCTGTTACTCCTCAACAGGGGGAGAGTGGGGCTAGTCACCACACTGGTGAGGCTAGTCAGCATACTACTGACCCTAGTTATGTTCCTGATCCGTCATCGGTTGCCCAATCCACTGGGGCTGCGGGGCAGGTGCTTGATAATGCTGATGACGAGCGTAGGCTCATATCTTTTAGGAAACATAAGCCACCCGCATTTCTGGGGTCAAGGGACCCAAAGGAGGTTACTGCTTGGTTGAGGGGTATGGATAAGATTTTCCAGGTGATGAGATGCCAAGATCCGCAGAAATTGTTGTATTCTGTTTATATGCTAGAGGGTGATGCCCAGGAGTGGTGGGACAATATGTCTCGCCCATTTGTTATACAGGGTGAGGTTATTTCATGGACGATGTTCGAAGGGTTATTTCATGAAGAATATTTTCCCCGCGATGTTCGGGAGGCAAAGCAAGGTGAATTTGATAATTTGGTACAGGGAGTCATGACGGTGGATGCCTATGTGGCAAAATTTAATGAGCTTGTGAAATTTGCAAACTATGGAGGTACTCTACCTACTCCGGAATTCTTGTCAGCTAAATTTCAAAGAGGGCTGAGTGAGAAGATTGCTAAGAGAATGTCTAATACTGCGGTGAGAAACTTTGCTGATTTGGTGACCCAATGCAAGAGGGTCGAGACTGTTTATGGGAGGTATCCAAAATCGGATAAGGTAAAAGAGCAAGATGTTAAGAGGACACCTGGTCCTTCTGGAAATACTAACAGAGGAGGTTTCAATAATAATAACAGGGGTAGGGGGTTGCATGTGAGGCAGCCTCCTGGTCAGTTCAAGAGGGGTGGAAGCACTGGTGGTGGTGGTGCTGCGAACAGATATTTTACCCCACAATGTGGGAAGTGTGGGAAATACCACAAAGGTGTGTGTGGTGCTGATCCGTCGGCTTGTTATAAATGTGGTCGGAATGGCCACTTTGCTAGAAATTGTCCATCTTCTTCGGGGCAGGCTGCGAATCTGCAGGCCTTGCCGGCAGCTACTACTACTGCTACTCCTATTGCTGCTGTTCCTACTGTGGGACGAGTTTATACTACAAATGCACAACATACTCAAAAGGCTCCGAATTTGGTAAAAGGTATAATATTCCTCTCTAATGTTGATTTGTCTGTGTTATTTGATTCGGGAGCAACACATTCATTTGTGGCGGACTATGTGGCTAAGGCGTTGGACTTAAAGGTAACACGGATGGTTCCTCCGATGCGTATTACTACCGCTACAGGAGAGGTTAGTGAATCGTCTTGGATTTGTGAAGATGTGAAGTTCACTTATTTAGGCAGGGGTTACACTATTGATTTAATTATCTTACCCCTGGCCTCTGTCAATTTGATATTGGGGATGGATTGGTTGTCTCGGAACTGCGCAATGATTGATTGCTGCGGGAAGAGGTTGTTGTTATCTCACGAGAGGCCGTCTGTTTGTCCGTCTTTGTATTTGTCTGTTAGTCAAACTGTGAAAGCCTTGAAGGTTGGAGATTTGGGATATGTCTTGTTGGGCGGATTGGTGGGTGATAAAAAGGAGGAGATTTCTGCTATTCCAGTTGTTAATGAGTTTGAGGATGTATTTCCGGATGAGATACCAGAATTCCCGCCTGAGAGAGAGATTGAATTCTCGATTGACCTATTGCCTGGTGTGGGGCCGATCTCCTTGGCTCCATACCGGATGTCGCCACTTGAGTTGGCCGAGCTGAAGAAACATATTGAAGAACTATCTGCGAAGAATTTTATTAGGCCGAGTGTGTCTCCGTGGGGAGCACCAGTTATATTTGTAAAGAAAAAGGATGGTAGCATGAGATTGTGCACTGACTACCGACAGTTGAATAAAGTGACTATTAAGAACCGGTACCCATTACCGCGTATTGACGATTTATTAGATCAGTTGAGGGATGCCTGCGTATTTTCAAAGATTGATCTCCGGTCCGGATATCACCAGATTCGGATTAAACCAGAGGATGTACCTAAAACAGCTTTCCGATCCAGATATGGACATTTTGAATATCAAGTGATTCCATTCGGGCTTACTAATGCCCCGACGGTGTTCATGGACTATATGAACCGCATTTTTAAACCGTATTTGGACCAGTTCGTGATTGTATTTATTGATGACATTTTGATCTACTCTAAGAGTAAAGAGGAGCACGTCGACCATTTGAGGACTGTGTTGCAGGTGTTGAAAGATAAGAAGCTATATGCTAAACCGTCTAAGTGCGAATTCTGGTTGTCTGAGGTGCAATTTTTGGGTCATGTTATTTCTGCAAGTGGTGTTGCAGTGGATCCAAGCAAGATTGAAGCGGTGAGTGACTGGGAACGACCTAAGACTATGACTGAGATTAGAAGTTTTCTGGGGCTTGCTGGCTATTATCGCCGATTCATACAGGGATTTTCTGCAATGGTTCTACCGTTGACTCGATTGACACGAAAGGATACTCCTTTTGTGTGGACCCAGGAATGTGAGGACTGTTTTCTGCTACTTAAAGAGAAATTGACCACTGCTCCGGTGTTGACTCTACCTGATCCGGAGGGTGAATTTGTGTTATATTGTGACGCTTCTAAGAAAGGTTTAGGGAGCGTATTGATGCAGGAAGGAAAAGTGATTGCATATGCGTCTAGGCAGTTAAGGCCACATGAAGAAAATTATCCGACGCATGACTTGGAGCTGGCTGCTATTGTGTTTGCCTTGAAAATTTGGAGGCACTTTCTGTATGGGATGAAATTTGCTATGTTCAGCGACCATAAAAGCTTAAAATATTTGTTTGATCAGAAGGAGCTGAATATGAGGCAGCGTAGATGGGTTGAATTCTTGAAAGATTATGACTTTGAGCTGAAATACCACCCGGGAAAGGCTAATGTTGTGGCAGATGCATTGAGTAGGAAGTCTGTTAACTTATCTCATATGATGATGTGGGACAATGAAGTGATTGAGCAATTTCGTGACATGAAAATAACGGATTTCTTTGCAGGAAGAATGTGTGATATGGAGTTGACTCGGATTGAGAACGAGCTGCACGAGAAAATTAAAGAGACTCAGATTCGCAATGAGAGTATAAAGTATTTGAAAGGCCAGAGTGGCATATCTGTTAATGAACAGGGATTGTTGTTATATCAGGGCAGGATTGTTGTGCCCAAGGAACTTGCAGAGGAAGTTATGACTGAGACCCATAAGGGTCAATATGCTATCCACCCAGGTGCCACAAAAATGTACCAAGATTTGAAAGTTAAGTTCTGGTGGCCTGGGATGAAAAGGGATGTTGCCGAGTACGTGTCTAAGTGCTTGGTTTGTCAAAAAGTAAAAATAGAGCATCAGAAACCTGCTGGATTACTTCAGCCGCTGGATATACCAGAATGGAAATGGGAGAGTATTTCAATGGATTTTGTTGTTGGATTGCCGCGAACTCAAGCTGGTTATGATTCGATTTGGGTTATTGTGGACCGACTCACGAAGTCTGCACATTTTCTACCAGTACGAGTGGATTACACCACAGAGAAGTTGGCTACACTGTATGTAAAGGAGATTGTTAGACTCCATGGGATACCGATTAGCATTGTCAGTGATCGGGACCCGAAGTTTACTTCGCGATTTTGGGGAGCTTTGCAGCAGGCTTTTGGCACTCAGCTTCGACTGAGCACTGCTTATCACCCGCAGACTGATGGTCAGACTGAGAGGACCATACAGACACTTGAGGATATGCTGAGAGCTTGCACATTGGAACAGGGTAATGCTTGGGATAAGTACTTACCACTGGTGGAGTTTTCTTATAATAACAGTTTTCATTCCAGTCTGGGTATGGCACCATATGAGGTTTTGTATGGCAGGAGGTGTCGTACGCCCACTTGTTGGACTGAGGTAGGCGATAAAGAAAGATTTGGTCCGGATTTTGTGCAGGAAACAACAGTGCAAATTGAAATGATCAGAGAAAAGTTGAAACAGGCACAGAATCGGCAGAAAAGTTACTATGACAATAAGCATAGACCGCTGGAATTTGAGGAAGGTGACCACGTTTTTGTACGGTTATCTCCGGTCACAGGTGTTGGCCGTGCGTTGGGTGTGAGGAAGCTGAGTCCACGGTTTATTGGGCCATATCAAATTATGAAAAGAGTAGGATTGGTGGCCTATCAGCTTGCCTTACCCCCGCAATTATCTAACTTACATGATGTCTTTCATGTGTCGCAGTTGCGACGTTATGTTCCGGATGAATCACATGTGGTGATGCCGGATAATATTGAAATCAGGGAGAACTTGAAGACTCCCATTGGTCCTATTGCAGTATTGGATCGCAGTGAAAAGCGATTGAGAAGTAAAGTGATTCCCATGCTGAAGATTCAGTGGGAAGGCCGCACACCTGAGGAGGCTACTTGGGAACGGGAGGACGAGATTCTCTGGCTGTATCCTGAGTTAGCGAGCAGGTATGATTTAATTTTGCGGACAATTTCTAAAAGGTGGGGTGAATATAACACCTCATATATTTAAATGTGAATTTTTATATTATAATGTGAAATGAAAGTTGGTGGATTAGTGAAAATCCAAGGATTATGGCCAAAATGGGCAAAAAGGGCAAAATGGTAATTTGCCAACCGTGTGTTATGAGGCAAAAATACTGAGTTAGAGATTTCATATGACAAAAATAATGCCGGAAATGGAATCAGGGCGGAAAATTGAGTGAATAGGCAAATTTGGGAAAAATTGATGAATAGTGATTTTTAAGTGTTAAATACTGTGGTGTGAGTGTACCGATAGGTGTGAAATTGTTATCAAGATTTTGGAGAAATAAAAATATGTCATGGACTGGAAAAATATGTATATTAAGAATTTATGGTCGGAATTTTTATCGGGGTTATAGTTAGATCGCGTGTGGGACCCGTGTGACCAAAGTCACTTGGCCCCACCCTCTTTTTCTTCTTTCTTTCCTTCTTTTCTTCTCCATTCTCGCGCGCCCCCTGTGTAGAAAGAACACAAACCCCATTTCTTCATCCTTTTCCCATTTCTTCACCGAATCGCTTGATTTTGGTGTTGAAATCTATTGTAAACAACCTTCCAAAGCCATTGGTAACACTTAGAACCCTTGAATCCATCTCTTGGCCGCGTTTTTGGGCAAAAACAGATCCGACCCATAGTGTTCATGGAGCTTTTTTGGAGCTTTTGATCTTCTTATGGTTTAGGGAAGCCTTGGTGGTGACCATACAACACATTGTGAGTATATTTGTGGTATTTTTGTTGTTGATTTCATAGATCTAGGAAATTATGTTCTAAGCTTTAATTTTAGATGTGTGATGATAGAGAGCCCAAATGGAAAAATGCTATTAGATGAAATGGCCTTAGAATCATGCTTGTAAGCTAGAAATGCTATGATAATTTTTGGTGAAAAATATAGGTTTTTTTAACTTAGGCAAAATTGAGGAATTTTCATGGAAAAATGAGTTTTGGTGTAATTTGGATTTGATGATTGTTGTAGGGTGCCTCACACGGACGTAATTGTGAATGGTTGATTTGGAGCATACGTTTGGAACAGATTGCTCGTACTGAGGTAAACTCTTGGAACTTGGGTTTAATCCCTAGTGTGCTCCACCACACCTAGAGGAAGGTTGTGGTTGGATTATGTGGTTATGACATGGTGTGATTGTGTGCTTGTATGCATATTGCTTGTATTTTGTGAAAATTGTTTGGTCACTGGCCAGTTGACGTGTGTTGGTTTGGACATCCGCTGGGTTCGTCCTTAGGGAGAATGCCAGTTGGAGATGCCATGGTGTCGACTCTGGGAGCGACATCAGGATGATCCAAGCGGGGGACATCCGCCGGATAGGGCTCATGAGGAGTTCCGGTTGGGTTTTGCCATGGAGTCTTCTCAACCATGGGAGAGGCGCCGGGATTGTCTCGGGAGTCATATGATGGAGTCCTTGAACATGAATCCATGCGTGGATGTTCTTGGGTGTCTCCAGTTGGATGGTGATATTGTATTGCTTGCATATTGCATGATGTCATATTTATACATTTTAGTGAGCCATGGAGTGGAGAGAGCCTCTAGCTCCATTGGTTTACTGAGATATATCCGTATATCTCACCCCGTGTTTGGGGACCACATTTCAGGTCACTATGAGCCGGGAGGAGCTTCGGGCAAGATGCCCGTATAGTGGACATTGGATTGGCATGCGGTGCATTTGGATTGCATGACATTTTGGAGGAGGACTATTGGATTGCACATGGCATGATATTAGCATTTTGAGACTTAGGTCATGAACATATTGCATGATGTTATATCCATGCTTTTGTTAGTGTTCATGATTGTATACTAAGTCTTGTTTATAGCTTATTATTCATGACATGGATAACTGTATATTTGAGTGAGCATGGGACTTGTCCATTGCCACATTCATAGCCTTGAAGTCTTGGTATTCATGTTGTAAAAATGGTCCATATTTGTATGTAAATGGCCATTGCTTTGAGGACTTTGTAAATGATGTTTAACCTAAGGAAAATGCATGATGGAAGGGCCTAGAGCCTACATTAGGACATGATTATGTGTTGTGTGGAGTACCAAGGGGTTAGGGATGGATTACACAACCTTTTTGGGGCTTAAAATGCTGTAATCTGTCATTTTGCTGCATAGTAATCGATTACCCAAGGCATGGTAATCGATTACCATGCAACAGGGGACGAAAAATTGGCTACTGTCTTCATTGGTAATCGATTACTGGGCTTTGGTAATCGATTACCATGTGAGGTAATCGATTACCCAAAGTTGGTAATCGATTACCAGAACAGAGGATTGAGAAATTTAGCTACTGCCTCATTTTTGACAGGTGGTAATCGATTACCACCCACTGGTAATCGATTACCACAGTGTAAATTTTGAAAATTCAGGTTTTTCTAGACTAAAAGAAAGGGACTTAACTTGATGGGTAGAACTCCAAATGGTGCGTGGTTTGAAACCACGCGTAGATAACGTAAAGGACTATAACTTGGTAAAATGAGAGAGTAAGATGGTGAGTTTAAATGAATTGAATAAAAAGAAAGATTTATGATGTTAGAAAATGTATGATTCCGCGTATTGCATTTACAATTATAGTGTTGTTTTAATTGATTACGGAAAAAGTATTGATGTAAGAAAAGGAATATGATAAAAGAAAAATTTGCCCGTAATTTAATTAACCCAACCACTGTGATTGTAACTGCGCTTAATACCATAATCAATGTTAACAATATCGGTGTACAACGGGCTGTTACATAGAACCTTAAATTGTTTCTAATGTGTTGCAACAAGTATAGATTGCTATCGAACTCCACCCCTCACCTAGTTCATGGAATTGACCACAATTTTATTCCCTTATCATTGTCGAACCTGATTTGTCTCTCAGTTAACCCAAACGCAGTTGACCTTCTTAAGTAATGGCCCTTGGTCTTGATTTACACAGAAGTAGATATACACCTCATACATTTCTGGTTCAACTCCAATGAGGGTCATGAATTGATGTAATTAACAAACTTCGATAAGAGCAATTAAATTCCGGTTGTTTCAGTGGTTATGAGCATGTAAGATAATCGTGCCGGATTAAACATCACATCCAGTAAAAAATTTGTAATGCCTTTGAATGTGTTAGACTGCTTGATTGTGTGGTTGAGTAAATTTTTGTCTTGCACTAGACATCTATTTTCGGTAATTTTATTCTTTCTTATATTTCATTGAGAAATTTTGTTCTTTTTAATTTCCTGGTTGATTGATTTTATCAAATCATGGTAAATTTTGGTGGATTATGACTGGTATCTGTTTCAAAATTGTAATGTTTATCGATGATTGGACAGTGCATGTCATAGTTAATGGGTCCTCTGATCAGTGGAATCAATTACATCCGAGGTACCTAGGACAGCAAAAAGCTCGAGGGAGTTTTCCTCATATGGGCGTTTTGACGAACTGTATCAGGGGTACCACTTAACATGAGATATATGAAAGGCGTGATGGAATGATTAATTGGATACATGATTGGTTAGTTGTGGTGTGTAACAGCCCGTGTTAACCCGGTTTGTTAACATACTATCGTATTAAGCCACGCTTAATTAAAATGCGGAATAATTTTTTCTTTAATTCAATTATGACGTCATTAACCTTAGCCAACTTGATTACTTAATCAATTTCATAAAATAATGCCTGTATGTAATTTGCAAGACAACTAACTGAAATACCTCATATATAAATATAAAGTAAGTATCTAAGTCACAGGACTACAACACATAGGCTGGACCAAAATCCTGATACATTAATACAATTTTAACTAAAAGAAGACATAATCAAGTCTATGTGGCATGGACAATCCCCATGCTCACCAAATAAGGTACGATGTCAAACAATAGTCTCAACAGAGAATCCCAACATAAATGAAGCTAAAAGCATAAAGCAGCATGCATAACCAGCATCCAACAATGTCAGCATATAATATCATCAATATCTAACTCAGCTCCGGCCTCCTACCGCCTGAGGCCTCAACATTACCTGAACCTGAAATAAGCGTCCCCAAACGTGGGGTGAGATCTCTAAACAAGAAATCTCAGTAAGACAAGGGGTCCTCAAGGATCTTCCACCCCAAGCTCACTTACATGTGCAATATAAGTTCTAAAAGCATTATTTCCAATATTAGTTCCAAAAGTATGCAGTGCAACAGATATTCATGCCATGTGTGTTTATACTATCTACTGGCCAGAGAAATGTAGGAATACGTCTATACCCACATGAGTACAAGGAACACCGCTTGCACCTCACCCACAACCTTACCATATCGTATGTACCACATACTCAGGCTTACCGTAAAGGTGGACACCACATGCATATCATAAAGGCACATTGCATATAACAGCTCAACAACATTTCCAAATATTAAAGCATGTAACACAACATGCGTAAACCAAATCCCCATGGGACATGGTGGAATCACAACATGGCAAACCGAGGACATGAAAGCTTACCTTGCAAGCTAGCTATCCAAACCAAGAGTCCGCACAAACTCAAAGTCCAAACACAGCAGAATCACAATCTGTTTTAGACCAACAATTATATCAATATTCATATTCTAATATTTAAAATGTTAAACTATACATCTTTAGGTTTCCAACGATATACTTTATGTCTCAATCAGAGTAGTATAACTCCGGATATGTTTTACGCAAGGTGACTGCTGCAAACAGAATTTCCAACAACCAAAACGCGACTTAAAATTGACACTGCGATTGTAACACCCCGTTCTAGAACCGGTTTGTTAACATTGACTTACGATATTAAGCGCAGTTACAATCACAATGGTGCAATTAAATCCGGTTAAAATTTTCTTTTAAAGCAAGCCGAATTAAAATTACCCAATTGCGTGACCATAACCATAATACATTGCGGAATAACATACTTAATGCTTAATACCATACTTTCATTTCATTTATTATGGTCTCCATTTGCCCATTATATTATAGGATTTTCCATTAGTTACGCGTTGGTTCAAACCGCGCTCAAATCGGAGCACCGTAGCCCATGTTATGAGATTTCTAAGCGACAGGTGCTGAGTCGGCAGATCCCCTGCGCTGACAGCGCCACAGTGGCGCCCTCAGCGCCAGCGCCACTGCCTTATTTTGGCCGTTGGCGCTCCTAGCGCCAGTCTGGCGCCCATAGCGCCAGACAACAGGGCTGTGTACCCAAAACAGGGCAATTTGACCTTTCTGTGGTATTTTAACCATAACTTTAGTTATACTTATCCAAATTACACAATCTTGGTCTCTGTGGAAAGCTAAGAAACATATCTACAACTTCCATCAAGACACAAGGGTCCAAATCTATCGTATAGGATACGAAAATTGGACAACAAGACAGGGTATCTTGGCTCTTACTTAAATTTTCAATCAAAGGTTTTCTTTCACCTAATTTACATCATATAATCCTTTCAATACATGAATTCTAGTCTCTCTAGATACTCATACACTAAGAGAAACATGCATATCATTTCATCATATATACATATATCCTCATTAATTACAACATTACAACATCATCAGGTCTCAATTACATCATTGTCCTTACAAATTTCATATACATGCCAAAGGACTTAGCTAAAAAAAAGGGACATGATCAAAGCAAGTAACCATGTACCAGATACCAATTACTACTACAATGATCATGCACTAAGTCCTCCAAAATATATCATGTGACATCAAAATATACATATAGCAATTCTAAATGGCATGCAACTCAAAATGTCAAGCTATCAGGTACAATCTACTCATGCTTCTTGCTTCGATCAACCTCACCTCTATCAGTACCTGAAATGATGCCCCACAACACGGGGTGAGATATACGAATATATCACAGTAAACCAGGGGTCCTTGGAGATCACTCCACCCTAAGGTTCACTTTCGATGTGCACATAATCATAACAGTTCAACACATTCTTATCAATAACCATTATATGGACTTCCAAGAGAGATCCTCAAAGGGCTGTTTTTCTTAGGCTCTTACCACATGGAGATCCACATAGGGCTGTTTCCAAGGGAAGTCCTTAACCTCAACCTAGGAACCTCCAAGAGAGATCCACATAGGGCTGTTTCTCTTAGGCTCTAACCACATGGAGATCCACATAGGGCTGTTTCCAAGGGAAGTTCCTACCAATCATCCTCATCATAATACTATCAGTCATAACCTCAATCACAATCCTCCACCATTACCTCATTCATTATTTGCTACCTCTATAACCATTCCTCAATGACTCTTCAACAATCAACATCAACCAATAATCATGAATCAATCATAACATGTATCAATGCATGAATCAATGCATGAGCATACAATTACTATATCATAATTATATATCACATCTCAAAAACCATTTCTCCTCAACGGAGTATGGTGGAACACTCAATGGGATCAACCCCAAGGTCCAAAGGTTTACCTTGCTTTTGAACTCTCCTCAATTGCACTCAACCACAAGGGTTGGTCACTCCACTTGGTTCTCTTGCCTCAATCCTATTAATACAAGGAACACAATCAATTCTATAATCAAACAATGGCTCACCATTAAAGAATATCCTTAATTTCCAAGCATAATTTGCTCAAATAACAAACTTTACCAAAATAACAATCTAAACTCATTTCTACCGTTTATTTATCATTTCTAGCATTTTCCATAACGTACACTAAATCTCAATCCTCCTTGAACATAGCCAATCTACTCACATTAACATAAAACCCTAAAACACTATTCATCAAAACCTAAATCATGCAAAACTCAAAGAATTTGTGTGAAAGAGAGTGGAAAACTCACCACAAAGGATCACTCAACAAGGAATGATTGTTCCTCAAGCTTCCATGGAGGTTAAAGCTCCAAAAACCCCACACTTTCACAAAAGGGTCGAATTTTGAGGGATGAAATCTCTCTCCACAAAGACTCCCACTCAAAACTAAGCTTGCATTATGAAAGAGGAGAAGATTTGAAGTGGATTAGGCTTTGGAACGGATGAATTTGGCTGAGATTTGCATCACCTAGGGTTTTTTCCCCCTTCTTCCTCCTTCTCTTTCTCTTCTTCTCCTTCTTCTTCTTTTCTCTCTTTCTCTCCTCTGCGCACGGGTTGGGGAGGGGATATTTTGGGGTTCTTAAGTGGCTTGCCACTTAACATAGGTTAAGTGGTTATTGGTTCGTCTATCTATTCAACTCCTTTAATTACCAAACTTTACCCAAAAGTCTGGAATATTTTTCCAGGAATATTTTCACTTTCATTTTTATATTTTGGGTACTTTTACCTACATCCAATTATACCCCTTAATTTTCACTGGGTACACTTTTTACCCCAAAAGTGACCCCAATTCACTTAATTATGCCTTATACTTGATTTTACTCACTAATACATACTTAATTACTTAAATTAAAGTAATTAATTAAATTATTTAAGTTAGGGGTATTATATTCACCCCACCTTTTTAGCGATTTTGTCCTCAAAATCATCAAAACTACTCATCCAATCAACTAGGGATTTATCGGAGAACTCTTCTTGTGTTCCCGAAGTTACCTCCATCAGTTCCTCCTTTCCTCACCATCTTATCATAAGATGAAATGTTTCATTTCGTGATTTAGCTTTCATTTTTATAATTACTTTCCACTATTTCATTCATGATTCGATCTATGTTTTATAATTACGTGATACTATTATATTCAAGCACTTTTATCTTTCATCTTCCTCAAGGGTCATACATATTCACTTGATATTTAACCCTGACCTTCGGTGGTTCTACTAATAACCACATACAAAACCTCATCTGATGGAACTTCCAAGAGAGATCCACTATGGGCTGTTTCTCTTAGGTATCTAACCACAAGGAGGTCTCGAAGGCTAACTCCAAGGGAAGTTCCCCTCAATATAGACCTTTAATGAGAATTCTCAATCTCATAGGATACTATCCTCATAGAGATAATACTACCGCTTCCATGGAAAGGTCAATGCATACAACTTGTCATCTTTTAGCAATCTATGCATAGCCTAGTCTTTAATTTCTAGACATAACTAATCACACAATCATAATTGAGTCCACAGTTTAAGCATATGCGACTCCCACCTCAATAAACTATGCATGTTATACTAATCTACATGCATCATACCTTCCGTCAAGCGTGGAAACCTCTCTAGCTGGGGTTGGGTCGAAGTGCTAACATGTGCCGCTGCTGAAGGATCAGAGACCACTTGCACTTGAGCAACCCGTCCCACGATCTGGGGACAATCCCTCGCATAGTGACCAGGTCTACCACACTTGAAACATACGTTTTGGCCCATCAAACAAACGCCCTTGTGATGCCTACCACAATTATCACACTTGGGCACCAGGGGTCTTTCGTCATCCCAACTTTGTTGGTTCCGGCTTCTCTTAAACTTTTCTTCCGACTGTCTAACTTGTAGTTTTTCTTTTCTATCCTTGTCATCCATCTTCTTACTCTTTTCGGAAGTAGAGCCAGTTGCTCCACTAGCGCCAGATGCTTGTGCCTCGGAAGACTTCTTACTTTTCGACACACTATAAACTTCTTCCACCTTCCGGCATTGGTTCACAAACTTGCTAAACTCTCGGATATCACAATTAGACATCTTCCGAGACATTTTCTCGTTCAGACCCCATTGGAACTTGGAGGTCATCTCAGCTGGAGTGGGTAGGGCTCTCCCATAGTTAGCATATTTCACCAATTCATTGAACTTGGCAAAATATTGGTCAATGGACATCGACCCTTGTTTCAGATCATTGTATTCATTCTACTTCTTTTCCCTAGCCTCCCTAGGGAAGTAGTTGTCCAAGAACAACGTCTCAAACAACCGCCAGGTGATTTCCCGGCCTTCAGCTTCTAAAGGTTGCACTGTATTAGTCCACCAATCTTCCGCTTCCTCTTCCAACATGTAAACGGAGTAGACCAATTTCAATGCATCAGGGCACCTCATAACCCTGAAAATCTTCTCCATAGCTTGGAGCCATTTCGCTGCCACCATAGGGTCATATTCTCCTTTAAAAGAAGGAGGTTTGTGTTTTCTGAAAGCCATTAATCTTCTCTCTTCGACTTCGTGCTCATCAACCTGTTCTGCATGTAGTTGACGCACCTCAGTATGATGGCTATGACTACCTGAGTGGTGACTCGCTTCACCTTCATTATTACCCGCTCCGTCTTCTTCATTGTGAGCAGGTGGAGTAGGCGTGGCAGTGTGAGGAGGAGGAGAGGGTTGCCGGTTCTCGGGTCTAGCACCCCTCATCGCCCTCAGCTCGTTCATCATTGCGGTCATAGCATTCCGCGTGTCCTCATTTGTTTTGAGTAAATTTTCGTTAGCTCGACGACTAACTTCCAACTCCCTGTGCACAGCTGCCAGGGTTTCAACCATAGGATCCGACTGCCCAACCGTTGCCCCACGACCACCTCGGGGCCTAACCAAAGCAGCCAAAACAGGATCTGGCTGAGCGTTTGCATTCGATGCTTCGGCGTTATTCCGGTTCCTCGTCATGACACTACACAAGTTACACCCAGAAATGAGTTGATCAGGCTCACACTAAGTGATCACAAATGCAATAATCATCAAGAGTACCAAAACAACTACAACGCATTAAACAACAAACACATATAACAATAATCCACAAGTTTCCCTACAAAACTGCTCTGATACCATAAAATGTAACACCCCGTTCTAGAACCGGTTTGTTAACATTGACTTATGATATTAAGCGCAGTTACAATCACATTGGTGCAATTAAATCCGGTTAAATTTTTCTTTTAAAGCAAGCCGAATTAAAATTACCCAATTGCGTGACCATAACCATAATACATTGCGGAATAACATACTTAATGCTTAATACCATACTTTCATTTCATTTATTATGGTCTCCATTTGCCCATTATATTATAGGATTTTCCATTAGTTACGCGTGGGTTCAAACCGCGCTCAAATCGGAGCACCGTAGCCCAAGTTATGAGATTTCTAAGCGACAGGTGCTGAGTCGGCAGATCCCCCGCGCTGACAGCGCCACAGTGGCGCCCTCAGCGCCAGCGCCACTGCCTTATTTTGGCCGTTGGCGCTCCTAGCGCCAGTCTGGCGCCCATAGCGCCATACAACAGGGTTGTGTACCCAAAACAGGGCAATTTGACCTTCCTGTGGTATTTTAACCATAACTTTAGTTATACTTATCCAAATTACACAATCTTGGTCTCTATGGAAAGCTAAGAAACATATCTACAACTTCCATCAAGACACAAGGGTCCAAATCTATCGTATAGGATACGAAAATTGGACAACAAGACAGGGTATCTTGGCTCTTACTTAAATTTTCAATCAAAGGTTTTCTTTCACCTAATTTACATCATATAATCCTTTCAATACATGAATTCTAGTCTCTCTAGATACTCATACACTAAGAGAAACATGCATATCATTTCATCATATATACATATATCCTCATTAATTACAACATTACAACATCATCAGGTCTCAATTACATCATTGTCCTTACAAATTTCATATACATGCCAAAGGACTTAGCTAAAAAAAAGGGACATGATCAAAGCAAGTAACCATGTACTAGATACCAATTACTACTACAATGATCATGCACTAAGTCCTCCAAGATATATCATGTGACATCAAAATATACATATAGCAATTCTAAATGGCATGCAACTCAAAATGTCAAGCTATCAGGTACAATCTACTCATGCTTCTTGCTTCGATCAACCTCACCTCTATCAGTACCTGAAATGATGCCCCACAACACGGGGTGAGATATACGAATATATCACAGTAAACCAGGGGTCCTTGGAGATCACTCCACCCTAAGGTTCACTTTCGATGTGCACATAATCATAACAGTTCAACACATTCTTATCAATAACCATTATATGGACTTCCAAGAGAGATCCTCAAAGGGCTGTTTCTCTTAGGCTCTTACCACATGGAGATCCACATAGGGCTGTTTCCAAGGGAAGTCCTTAACCTCAACCTAGGAACCTCCAAGAGAGATCCACATAGGGCTGTTTCTCTTAGGCTCTAACCACATGGAGATCCACATAGGGCTATTTCCAAGGGAAGTTCCTACCAATCATCCTCATCATAATACTATCAGTCATAACCTCAATCACAATCCTCCACCATTACCTCATTCATTATTTGCTACCTCTATAACCATTCCTCAATGACTCTTCAACAATCAACATCAACCAATAATCATGAATCAATCATAACATGTATCAATGCATGAATCAATGCATGAGCATACAATTACTATATCATAATTATATATCACATCTCAAAAACCATTTCTCCTCAACGGAGTATGGTGGAACACTCAATGGGATCAACCCCAAGGTCCAAAGGTTTACCTTGCTTTTGAACTCTCCTCAATTGCACTCAACCACAAGGGTTGGTCACTCCACTTGGTTCTCTTGCCTCAATCCTATTAATACAAGGAACACAATCAATTCTATAATCAAACAATGGCTCACCATTAAAGAATATCCTTAATTTCCAAGCATAATTTGCTCAAATAACAAACTTTACCAAAATAACAATCTAAACTCATTTCTACCGTTTATTTATCATTTCCAGCATTTTCCATAACGTACACTAAATCTCAATCCTCCTTGAACATAGCCAATCTACTCACATTAACATAAAACCCTAAAACACTATTCATCAAAACCTAAATCATGCCAAACTCAAAGAATTTGTGTGAAAGAGAGTGGAAAACGCATCACAAAGGATCACTCAACAAGGAATGATTGTTCCGCAAGCTTCCATGGAGGTTAAAGCTCCAAAAACCCCACACTTTCACAAAAGGGTCGAATTTTGAGGGATGAAATCTCTCTCCACAAAGACTCCCACTCAAAACTAAGCTTGCATTATGAAAGAGGAGAAGATTTGAAGTGGATTAGGCTTTGGAACGGATGAATTTGGCTGAGATTTGCATCACCTAGGGTTTTTCCCCCCTCTTCCTCCTTCTCTTTCTCTTCTTCTTCTTTTCTCTCTTTCTCTCCTCTGCGCACGGGTTGGGGAGGGGATATTTTGGGGTTCTTAAGTGGCTTGCCACTTAACATAGGTTAAGTGGTTGTTGGTTCGTCTATCTATTCAACTCCTTTAATTACCAAACTTTACCCAAAAGTCTAGAATATTTTTCCAGGAATATTTTCACTTTCATTCTTATATTTTGGGTACTTTTACCTACACCCAATTATACCCCTTAATTTTCACTGGGTACACTTTTTACCCCAAAAGTGACCCCAATTCACTTAATTATGCCTTATACTTGATTTTACTCACTAATACATACTTAATTACTTAAATTAAAGTAATTAATTAAATTATTTAAGTTAGGGGTATTATAGCGATCAAACCAATGATCCAATGGCTACTAAATTTTACTTCCATATCGTGGCCCTTTGAAGCCATCTTGTTCTGACCATGTTCTAACTCTTCGATTCCCATTTCCACAAAAGGTGATAGCACAAGAGCCCTTTCTTGTTCAAGGAAAGCCGTGTAGGAACTTATTGCCTCAGCAGTTGAAGTGTTTGAAGAACAACAGAGGTCTGGTCCCAAGGCCTAGAGGTCCGCATTGCACGGGTTATGTGAACAAGTTTTGCTTGCCGATGAAAGGATTGAAGTGGTCCCATTCGGGAGTTGGGAACACGGTGAAGAGGGGTCGTGCACAGCTTTTGCAGAAGATGATGAAGCCCAAATCCGATTGGATCTTCAAAGTCCCCGTGCAGTCCAATCTTGTCAAGAATGGGTATGCACCACACATATTTGATTAAATTCCTAGCCTAAATGAGGGAGATGCGATAAATATGTTTGATGAATTTCTTCAAGACCCATTTTCAAAATTCTTTCTTCAAGATTCTATTTCATTTTTCCTTCTGTACTTTGTCTTCCATTTTGCTTGGGACCCAGGAGGATTCCTAGTTCTCTTTTCTTTTTGGGCCTTCAAGGAGTTAGTTGGAAATCGATCTTTGTCAAAATTAAGTATTGTTAATGAAGCTGCTACAGTCACAGATTTTTCAGCGGCTAACGATCTTGAGATTAAATGCGAGGTTTGTTTTAATGGTATAGAAAATTCTGCTAAACTTGTTTGGAAATTTTTGCAGTTAGTAGCAACACTTTTTGGTGGCTTTGTTGTAGCTTTTATCAAAGGGTGGCTTCTTACTATTATCATGTTGTCTTTGGTGAATTGGGTTCTAAAGATTCTGTCTTTCAGAATGGGGACATTATTGCTTTGTGGAAGTATTTGCTTGAACAAGAAGTGGCCTTTCATTCACAATTTCTCTAATATTTCATTGGAGAAGAGAGAAGAAGTTCTCAAGAATTGGTCGAGGGAAAAGATTTGGGTGCCTCTGCGAGTAGTGTTTCTGCTGATCAAACTTGTCTGCTTCTATAATTTCTTCTCAAGGACTGATGTAAATGGGAATAATCCTGCATGGAAAGCAATGGGGTACAAAGTGGACACAAGGGAAAAGTTAAAACGAAAGGAGAGGCCTTTTCAAGAGGGATTAATAGAGACTATGTATGAAACTGATTCTACTTTAGTCCAATCCCTCACTGAGAAAGGCCTTGAAGTCACTGAAGATGTAAAACATAACATGTACAAGGTCAAATGTGATGTTGTCATTGTTCGTTCTAGTTGTGGTGGAGGAGTTGCAGCTGCAGTTCTTGCAAACTATGGTCAGAAAGTAATAGTACTAGAGAAAGGAGAATATTTTGTTGCCAATGATTATTCTTCCCTTGAAGGTCTATCCATGACTGCGCCATATGAATCAGGTGGACTTATGCCAAGTCTTGATGGGAAGTTGATGATTTTGGCTGGCTCAACATTGGGTCGAGGCTCTGCTATAAACTGGTCTGCATGCATCAGAACACCTGATCCTGTTCTGAGGGAATGGTCTCAAAAATATAAAATCCCATTTTTTGGAAGCTCTAATTATCAATCAGCCATGGACACAGTGTGCAGAAGAATTGGTGTGACAGAGAAACGCAACAAGGAAAGCTTTCAAAATCAAATTCTCAGGCAAGGATGCGAGAAAACTGGTTTAAAAGTTGAGTCAGTTGCAATAAATTCTTCAGCAGATCACTATTGTGGTTCATGTTGTTATGGTTATAGAACAGGAGATAAAAAGGGCACTGACACCACTTGGTTGGTTGATGCTGTTGGAAATGGTGCAGTGATCCTCACTGGATGTAAAGCTGAGAAATTCATATTGGAAGATGGAAAGGATGGAATAAGGACAAAGAAATGTTCAGGAGTGATTGCTGCAGCAAGTTGGAGGAGCAAGGTGACAAAGAAACTCCAAATTATATCCAAGGTAACTATTTCAGCATGTGGCTCTCTTTCCACGTCTCCTCTAATGATTTCTAGTGGACTGCAAAATCCAAACATTGGAAGGAACCTCCATCTCCACCCTGTTCAATTTGCTTGGGGGTACTTCCCAGAAGACATGACAAACTTTAGTGGTAATAACTATGAGGGGGGAATCATTACTTCAATCGACAAGGTATTAGCAAAGGATTCTAGCCCACGAGTCATTGTAGAAGCACCTACTCTAGGACCTGCATCATTGAAGAAATGGATAAGTTGTGGAGGAAGGAAAACTTAGGGGGTGGCAATGGTGGAAGGGCTGCACAATGCGTGAAGAAGAAGAGGAAAGAGAGGGATGACCGTGAGTGTGAGGGGAAAGAATGTAACTTAAATGGATTTGGGTGGGGCGGGTCCCACACGCGATTTAACTTTAATCCAATCCTCAATTTCAACTACAAATCCATAATCTACCAATTTTTATGGTTCATGAAATATTTTTGTTTCCTAAAAATATTGATAAAAATTTCACGCTTATCGGTACACTTATACCGCAATATTTTACACCGGGAAAATCACTATTCATCAAAATTTTCAAAACTTGCCTATTCACTCGATTTTTCGTCCTGAATCCATTTCCGGCATTATTTTTATCAATTGAGATCTCCTACTCAATTTGCATGCCCCGGGTTATGTGTTTGGTAATTTACCATTTTGCCCTTTTCACACAGTTTGGCCTTAATTTCCGGATTTTCACTAATCCTTCTCTCTTAACCCACATTATAGCATATAATTTCATATTTAGATTTATGAGGTGTTATAGTTATCAAATTTATCAAAGTTGAATGTAATTAACCATTGTTTAATTTTAAATTTATCCTTAGTATCCAAGCATTGCCAACGATGGGCCATACAATACTTTACTAAAATTTTAAAACTATTAAGATTTAATCTAGTGAAATCTGATTATCCTTATCCGATGGGGCTTCAGCGATAACCATTTCACTAATAAACCCAGAAATGGAGCCCGTTAATTTTATAACCTTCACCATTCAATATTTTTATTTCAGAATTTTCATAAGCTTTGTCGAATTCATTGTTTAATTTCAAAATTGTCTTTAATAACTTAGTATTCTCGACGATGGGCCGTATAATACTTTATTAAAATTTTGAAATTATTAAGACCCAATAAAATCCAATGAAGTTTATCCGTTGGGGCCTCATATGATTATTTTATTGATAGGGCCGCAATACGCCTAGAGGTCAAATTAGTTTCTTAATTTAAATCTCCTCCCGTAATTATTTAGGTACAATCTAATAAAATCCAATCATGCTTAGCCAATGGGGCTTCACATGATTATTTTATTAATGGTCCTATAATGCTCTAGAATGTTAAATTAATTTCTTAATTTAAATCTCCTTCCATTCAACATAAGCATTTTTTCCAATTTCCAAGAATTATTTAATTGAAAGTAAACTTTGTTTGATTTCAAAAACTATGTAAGCTAGAGAGCCGATGAACGTGCATCACTTAGCTTATATGAATTTTGAAATCATTAAGGTCCTAAAATCCGGTCATGATAGGCAGCGTGTGCTTCACACAATCATGATACATTATTGTGGTATGCAGCGTGTGTTTAACACATGACCATTTTAGAAGACCCACAAATTACTCGCAAAATAAACTATTCTATTAGGAAATTTTCTTAATTATTTTTCTATATTTAAATCATCCAAATAACTGATTTAATTATTAATATATATTTCAACAATCATAATAATTATCATTTATGAGAATAATTTGAAATCAAAGTAATTTCCATAACGATCATTAAATTATTAAATTCGTTATGTATATATTTCAAAATTATTTTCTAGATTTAAATCATCCAAATAACTGATTGAATTATTAATCTAGGTTTAAGCAATTATAAGAATTATCATTTAGAAGGATAATTCGAAATCAAAATGATTACCTTAACGATCATTAAATTATTAAATTTGTTATGCACATAATCCAAAACTTAGAATTAATGTCATAGTGACCATTAATACAACCTATCAAATGTAATAACAATTACATTTATAATTTGAAAGTAAACTGGCCTTTGAAGGCCGATGCATGTAAGGTGTAAAAATAAATTTTTTACTGCGGAAACATACATGCACACATGGGTTCATGCTTTAATACAACATGATGTTACCTTGTTTTTGGCTTGATCAGTCAGGGAGATCAATTGTCAGGCTTGAAGGGTTCAAACCCTCTAATGGTGATCCACACCACCGTTTGTCTATGATGCAAGAACGCCTTCTCTAAAGCCACCAGATGATCACCACAATGAGGCTTGCTATACGCACAAGTGGTGAAGATTGAGAGGCTAGGTATTCTGTTTGGAAAGGTGTAGTGAACTACCCTACAGAATGGTGCATGAGATGAAGGAGTGTAGGCTAGGTTTTGTGAAAAAGCCTAAGGTGAATAATTGGACCCTTTGTGCGCACAATGTAGGTTAATTAGTAGGATGGAATGATAAGATTTTCTTACTTGAAAATCCCACCAAATATGCGCATGGTTGGAGGGAATCAAGGATTTGTTTGCAATTCAAAATTGCTAACCACCTTGTATTTGAATCCTTATAAGATTAGGTCATTATCCTTTCAAGATTCTGACCTAATTATCATCACATGAACAACCATATTATGCGCCTCATTTTGTCCTATTTTGAGTCCAGATACATTGAGTAGTTGCATTCAAATTTTGAATCAACTAACTCACTGATTCTCTTAACCAACCAAATCAGAATAGTAGTACATTTAGATGACAAAATGACACTCACTTTGAATTCAAATTTGCGCACCACTTCATCATTGGATAAGATCAAATATCTTTTTCTTGTTGCAGGGAATATTCCAAAAGATCTCATCTTATCCTTTTGTTATGAAACAACTTTTCATAGCCAATTCAAATTCAAATTCAAACACTTCAACTCAAATTTTCAAACATTCAAATTCAAAATTCAAAATTTCAAATTTCAAATTCAAAATTCGAATTTCAAAATTCAAAT
Source organism: Gastrolobium villosum (assembly GCA_032173675.1). NCBI lineage: Eukaryota > Viridiplantae > Streptophyta > Magnoliopsida > Fabales > Fabaceae > Gastrolobium > Gastrolobium villosum. The sequence goes on from JAVKPL010002051.1 coordinate 37,277, forward strand.
TCCAAATTCAAATTTTAAAATTCAAATTTTAAAATTCAAATTTCAAATTCAAAATTCGAAATTCAAATGTTTGATTATTAATTTAACTAATTAAATTAATTAGTAATGGCTTGGACTATCCAAGCCCGTTACTAAGCTCCACGCACCCTCCACCCATTTAGGTGGGCTTCCAAACAGCTTCTTAGGCTAACAACCACTATTAGGCCCAATACCTTTAGAGCTAGTTCATCATGACTACAAGGTGTTAGTGTGTGACCCATTAGGTCCAACTTAGCTTTTGACATAACTGGGCTTGGGCCCAACAAGCCCACAACCCAATTAATGACAACACAGAGCACTAGCAATGCTTTGTTGCCCCAGAACTAGTCAGATTAATGACTTGATCATCCTATTGTACATATTTGGTTACCGTATGTATTTCCCTTCGTCTCGGTTATCTTCCCATTAACCTAGGGTAAGGAAATGTATCAACCCCTGCGGTTTAGGGTAAGCTTTATTCGAAATAGGGAAGCTTCAATTTACTGACTCTAAAGGCAGATCATCTCATGATCTCTTTTACGATGCATAGATTCCCGAGTCCTTGTAAATGTCATCCCGATTTTTCCGGTTTACAGATAACCTTATCTCTCACAGAGATTTGACGAATTCCTTCAGCTTATTACCCTAGCCCTGTGCCCTTTAAGGACACGCCCAACAGTATACCTATGAGTCTCCATGTTTCAGGCAGACGAGGCATACAATCAAAACATGCCTTCAAGAACACAGTCTAGGTAATAACTTCTGGTCTAAGGAAAGACATACCCAAACATAAAGAGATTACTCTAATGACACTATCTGTGAGATTTCCGCATAGAGTCTCTTTTTGGGTCTGTTCAGTGCGAGCTATACTCTTATAGGTCCACCCACGACTTTAGCTAAGATATCTCCATATCTACAGCTCATGAGGTCTTTACCTTGTATCCATATACAAGTAGATAAGTCGTACTAGTGTTACCCGAGATCACTGATCCCCAAACTCAGTGTCTCCAGACTAGGAACATATAATTAGGAATAGACATGCAATATCCTTGAATCCTCATGATCGTGATCTCATCACAGATACTCAAGAGATACCTGTTCTATTCCAAGGGGTTTATCCAGTTCGTTCATATAATATTAACAATAATATCGAGACACAATATGAAACTGAATAAATAGTGCTTTCATTTATTTGCGACAAACAAAGTTCTACATCTAGTGTCCTTTATTTAATGAAAAGATTGTCTCTAGGACACCCATATACTAACAAGCTCCCACTTGGCCTAGAGCCAATCAGACCCAACTTGTATACCCAAAGCCTCATAATGACTATCATGTTTTCTCTGAGAAACTGCCTTTGTTAGAGAATCAGCCAGGTTATCGTCTGTGGGAACATAATCCATTTTTACATCATTCCTATCAATGATTTCTCTAATCAAATGATATCTGTGGAGCACGTGTTTAGATCTTTGATGAGACCTAGGTTCCTTTGACTGCGCAATGGCTCCTGTGTTGTCGCAAAGCAACTGTATGGGCTCATCCACGCTTGGAACCACCCTTAGTTCATTTATGAACTTCTTGATCCACACGGCCTCCTTAGCTGCTTCTGAAGCAGCTATGTATTCAGCCTCTGTCATTGAATCTGCTGTTTTCTCCTGCTTGGAACTCTTCCAAGACACTGCCCCACCATTTAAGGTGAATACGAATCCTGACTGTGACTTGCAGTCATCTTTGTCACTCTGAAAGCTGGCATCAGTGAACCCTTCCACTGTTAACTCATTAACCCCACCATAGACCAGAAACACATCCTTAGTTCTTCTTAAGTATTTAAGGATGGTTTTGACTGCCGTCCAGTGACCCTCTCTTGGGTCTGACTGGTATCTGCTCGTAATGCTTAAAGCATATGAGACATCTGGTCTCGTACATATCATGGCATACATGATGGATCCAATAGCCGAAGCGTGTGGAATTCCATTCATGCGATCCTTCTCAGGCTGTGACTTAGGACACATAGCCCTTGATATGTGTACCCCATGACTGACAAGAAGAAAACCCCTTTTCGATCCTTCCATGCTAAACCTCTTTAGCATCATGTCAACGTACGTGGATTGAGATAAACCCAGCAGCCACTTGGATCTATCTCTATAGATCTTTATAACAAGTATAAAGGCTGCCTCTCCCAAATCCTTCATGGTGAAGTTTTCTGAAAGCCACTCTTTCGTTATTTTTAATGTGGGGATGTCATTTCCTATTAGCAATATGTCATCTACATAAAGCACTAGGAAGATGACATTACTCCCACTAACCTTCCTGTAAACACAAGGTTCATCCTCGTTCTTGATAAAACCGTTACTCTTAACGACTTCATCAAAACATATATTCCAACTCCTTGATGCTTGATTTAGCCCATATATTGACCTTTGTAGTTTGCATACCATATGCTCCTGATCTTTGATTTCAAAGCCTTCAGGTTGTGTCATGTACATTTCCTCCTTCAAGAACCCATTCAAGAAGGCGGTCTTGACATCCATTTGCCGAATTTCATAGTCGTGGTATGCTGCTATTGCAAGCATGATCCTAATAGATTTGATCATGGCAATTGGTGAGAAAGTTTCATCATAGTCAACTCCTTGTCTTTGACGATACCCTTTCGCCACCAACCTAGCTTTGTAGGTCTGAACGTTGCCATCTGCATCATTCTTTCTTTTAAAGACCCATTTATTACCGATAGGAATTATTTCTTGTGGTTTAGGAACCAAGGTCCATACCTTGCTCTGATACATCGAATCCATTTCAGATTTCATGGCTTCAAGCCATCTAGAGGAGTCAACATCTTTGACCACCTCCTCGTAGTTACTTGGTTCATCATCCTCAACAGTTTGCTGATACTCAATCACAAACCCGTACCTCTCAAGTGGATGGATGACCCTCGTAGATCTACGGAGTTGTGTGTTTACTTCTCCATTGGAGAACGTCGCCTGCGGAGCAGACTCGGGTTCCTCAATCTGTTCTTGTGGATCTTGCACTTCTTCAAGATCAATCTTACTCCCATTGCCTCCTTGAGAGATCAAATCCTTCTCAAGGGGCTCAGCATTCTTTGACACAAACACTTTGTGTTCTTCCATGGAGTAGAAGTAGTATCCCTTTATACCTTTAGGATACCCCACAAATAGACATTTAGTACTCTTAGCACTAAGCTTGTCTGATGTCAACGCTTTGACATAAGCCGGCGATCCCCATACCCTGAGGTAACTCAGGTTGGGTCTCTTACCATTCCATATCTTATATGGTGTGGTCTGAACAGATTTAGACGGTACCCTATTTAGAAAGTTATGTCGCTGTGTCTAAGGCATATCCCCAAAACCATTTTGGAAGTTGAGTCTAACTCATTATAGACCTAACCATGTCTAACACAATCCTGTTTCTCCTGGCACTTCTTTGGTGTGGTGTGTTAAGTGTAGTAAACTGCGAGAGAATTCCATTTTCTCTCTGATAATCCTGAAACTCATGGCTCATATTTTCACCATCACGATCTGATCGCAATGACTTAACCATCTTGCCACGCTGTTTCTCTACTTCATCATTAAATGAAATAGGAGTTTCCTCCTCTAGCCTCAATATACATTGGGCCACATAAATCACAGTGAATGAGTTCTAATAACTCACTAGCCCTATGAATCTCAACCCTTTGAGCTTTTGACGAATCATTTTCCCAGCTAGACAAGACTCATACTATCCACAAGATTCCAAATCCTTGGAGTCCAGGTATCCATCTCTATGCATCCTAGACAATCTTGTTTCATTTATGTGCCCTAGTCTATAGTGCCAAAGATAGGATTGATTATCTATCCTAGGTCATTTCACATCTACAGTGAGCACTTTAGTTCCCATTTACAAAACATACAAGCCATTAATTAAATAAGCGTACCAAAACAATATCATTCAAAATGATAGAAAATGTACCATCCTTAATAGTTAAAGCAAAACCATCTTGTTCTAAACAAGAAATAATATTTCAAGAAATGCCGGGAACATAAAGACAATTATTCAAATGCAATAAGGTGCCCGTAGGCTAATGAGGTCGGTATCTCCACCAGCATGAGCAGCAACTCTTGCTTCATCACCTGCGCGGGGTCCACCTCGTTCTTCTCCAATCTTCTAGGCTTCTAAGCACCTGCAACACATTGCAGATTATAAGAACCATAACCGGTATCCAATACCTTATGAAGTCGGATTAGCATAAGAACAATTTATCTCAATCATGTGAATACCTGAGGTTGAAGCATCACCATGCTCCTTCACACTCTTCAGGTAGTCTGGACAATTCCTTTTTCCAATGGCCATATTTGCCACAATGGAAGCACACAACATCGCTTTTGTCCTTGGGTGCTCCCTTACCTTTCTTTTTGCCCTTTTTCTTATTGGGTTTTCCTTTGGGCTTAAGGGAGTTGCCTTTTGCAGGCTCCTTGCCCTTACCCATAGCCCTTTCAGGCCCACCAATCATAAGAGCTTGTGTCTCATCCTTCTTGATAGACATTTCAGCAGCCGTTAACATCCTTAACAACTCTGGCAAGCTCACAAGCATCCCATGAATGTTGTAATACATTATGAATTCACTGAAAGAAAGAGGAAGTGATGATAGAACTAAGTCATTAATTAATTCAGCATCCATTGTGAACCCTAGACCCTCTAGCTTCTTAACGAGTGCCATCATCTTCAGTACATGGCGGTTAAAACACATGCCTTCAGTAATCTTGCACAGGAACGATTCCCTAAAGGTCTCATACCTCTCATGTCTGCCTTTAATATCATACAACTCCTTGAGATGCATGATAATAGAGGGGGTGAAAGTAAACTGGCCTTTGAAGGCCGATGCTTGTAAGGTGTAAAACAAAAATTTTACTGCGGAACATACATGCACACATAGGTTCATGTTTTAAGACAGCATGATGTTACCTTGTTTTTGGCCTGATCAGTCAGGGAGATCAGATGTCAGGCTTGAAGGGTTCAAACCCTCTAATGGTGATCCACACCACCGTTCGTCAATGATGTAAGAACCCTTTCTTGAAAGCCACCAGATGAACACCACAGTGAGGCTCGCTATGCGCACAAGTGGTGAAGGTGGAGGCTAGGTATTCTGTTTGGAAAGGTGTAGTGAGCTACCCTACAGAATGGTGCATAGATGGAGGAGAGTTGGCTAGGTTTTCACTAAACCCTAAGGTGAGGAACAAGTCATGTTATATGCGCACACTTGGAGAGGAGGAGGGATTTAATTCATTCAAAATGAAAAACAAACTTTCAAATTGCTTTGAAATTTGCGCATAGAACAGTGAGATAAGGTGGAGCTGTTGCAAAACTAACTTTGCCAACAACCTCCAATCTTATCCACATGAAATTAAGTTCAAATTAATTTAAACTTAAATTCATAAACTATCATATAGTATATACTTCTCATGCGCATAATTCAGCCCTAGAAGGGGTCCAAATACATTGAGTAGTTGCATTCAAAATTTGAATCAACTCACCCACTGATTCCCTCAACCACCAAATCTGAATGGAGGTTTGTTTTAAGTGATAAGATGACATTCTTATCACCTAAAACTTGCGCAAACAGCCAATGAAGTGCCTCCAAAGATGCTTCTTGATCCAAGGAATATGCTCCAATAAGATCCTGTCTTATCCTTTTGTTATGAAACAACTTTTCAAAACAAATTCAAATTCGAATTCAAACACTTGAATTCAAACGTTCAAACATTCAAATTCAAAATTCAAAATTTCAAATTTCAAATTCAAAATTCGAATTTCAAAATTCAAATTCAAATTTCAAAATTCAAATTTCAAATTCAAAATCCGAATTTCGAAATTCAAATTCTAAATTCAAATTTCAATATTCAAATTTCAAATTCAAAATTCGAAATTCAAATATTTGATTATTAATTTAACTAATTAAATTAATTAGTAATGGCTTGGACTATCCAAGCCCATTACTAAACTCCATGCACCACCCACCCATTAAGGTGGGCTTCCAAACATCTTCTTGGGCTAACAACCATTATTAGGCCCAATACCTTTAAAGCTAGTCCATCATGACTACAAGGTGTTAGTGTGTGACCCATTAGGTCCAACTTAGCTTCTGACATAACTGGGCTTGGGCCCAACAAGCCCACAACCCAATTAATGACAACACAGAGCACTAGCAATGCTTTGTTGCCCCAGAACTAGTCAGATTAATGACTTGATCAACCTATTGCACATATTTGGTTGCCGTATGTATTTCCCTTCGTCTCGGTTATCTTCCCTTTAACCTAGGGTAAGGAAATGTATCAACCCCTGAGGTTTAGGGTAAGCTTTATTCGAAATAGGGAATCTTCAATTTACTGACTCTAAAGGCAGATCATCTGATGATCTCTTTTACTATGCATAGATTCCCGAGTCCCTGTAAATGTTATCCCGATTTCTCCGGTTTACAGATAACCTAATCTCTCACAGAGATTTGACGAATTCCTTCAACTTATTACCCTAGCCCTGTGCCCTTTAAGACACGCCCAACAGTATACCTATAAGTCTCCATGTTTCAGGCAGACGAGGTATACAATCAAAACATGCCTTCAAGAACACAGTCTAGGTAATAACTTCTGGTCTAAGGAAAGACATACCCAAACATAAAGAGATTACTCTAATGACACTATCTGTGAGATTTCCTCATAGAGTCTCTTTTTGGGTCTGTTCAGTGCGAGCTATACTCTTATAGGTCCACCCACGACCTTAGCTAAGATATCTCCATATCTGCAGCTCATGAGGTCTTTACCTTGTATCCATATACAAGTAGATAAGTCGTACTAGTCTTTACTCGAGATCACTGATCCCCAAACTCAGTGTCTCTAGACTAGGAACATATAATTAGGAATAGACATGCAATATCCTTGAATCCTCATGATCGTGATCTCATCACGGATACTCAAGAGATACCTGTTCTATTCCAAGGGGTTTATCCAGTTCGTTCATATAATATTAACAGTAATATCGAGACACAATATGAAACTGAATAAATATTGCTTTCATTTATTTGCGACAAACAAAGTTCTACATCTAGTGTCCTTTATTTAATCAAAAGATTGTCTCTTGGACACCCATATGCTAACAGGGGGCATCCATATGCTCGTGCTGTTTACGCAGTTCAGGCGACATAGATGCCAGCATGATGCAACAAGCCAACACATTGTCATCCATGTGTTGCTTGTGGGTCTCGAAATCAAATTCCGTGAACCCATCTTCCCCTTCCTTAGGCGCAATAGGCAAAGTAGTGTTAAGGACATAAGCTATCTTTTCGGTCTTAAGAACAATTCTTAAGTTCCGATACCAGTCCATAAATTTTGAACCGGTCAGTTCATTCGTATCGAGAATTGAATGCAGTGACAGTTGATTAGTCATACTAAAAGCTGAAAAAGATATAAATATGATTTCAGTTAATTTACGATTATGTAGTGAAAAGCAAATTATTAAAGTCTTTAAATAATTTGCCCCTCCCACTATTTTATCTAAGTCAATGACCCTTACTATTTGACTTAGGGTTAATCTACTTTTAGATTTTACCTTAGTGGGATTAAGAGTGCGATTATTTATTTTAATCTCCGTCTGAGACCGCAAGATTAATTTAAATAATGGGTTGATTATTATCAACAGTATCTCATACCCTATCTTAACATTAGGTTGACAACTCTTTGTCACTTAGTGGTGCATCTCATGCAACCAACCTAGCACCATTACCTTAAGCATATAAGCCCGGCTGTGCCGGCAACTTATGTCTTAGTTAAGCATTAAACCAGCACCCTAAGTGTTTTACACTTCAAACACTACTCTAGCTCAACGAAACAGTGGGTCCCAACTGAGTTGAGGAGCACCACTATGTAGAAGAGGTTTGAGTAACATTGGTGGTGGGAGGTAATCATACGCTTAATTATTTATTCCTTTTAAGGGTTCCTTTTATTTTAGGGTTAATTAGGTCTCATCAAACGCATGTTGTAAGTTATCATGCTAGTCGTAACCTATGTCAAACATCTATCGGTTTACACTAGTCGCTATTGGACAAATATAATAACCATACAAAATGCAGTTTACCCAATTCATGCATACTAGACGTTCTAATCATACATGCATATAAACAGTTTATATTGAGATAGTCATGGTGCTCGCGCTTTTGTCCATTTTACTTCTTTAAGCAACGGCCGCTTGTCGTCTATACGCCACTAGCCTATTTCTCTAATTACACATAATTAAAGAAACTCCAAAACATCTTTGGAGGGACAAAATTACAAAAAATTAAATTACAAATACACTTGTAAATTAAAAGGCGCGATTACACATTAATTCTAAAATTCAAAAAATTTAAATCCGGGCACCATGACCATCCCCTTCCTGTTTGTACCTGAAAAGTTTAAAACTTGCAAACACAAACATTATATTATCACATAATATTTTCACATATATTTTGACATTTAACATTTAAACATCAAAATAATATCAAGATTCATATTATTAAATTTCTCTAGTTGGTCGAATTTAAAAAATAATTTTAATTCAAATTTTGTTAATTCTTTCTTAAAGAAAACAAAATTAAACCATGCATGTAGCCACAAACCCTTCATGGCCGAACCATATAGTAGACTATATGATAAATTTTGTCACAAAATTTCATGCATATAAACATGACACAATTCATGGAGAAAAAAATAAGAAAACATTCAAGGTACTCTTAGTACCCTCCATGACCGAATCTACCCTTTCAAAAAGGGTGTTCCTTTTAAAACTTTCATAAAGAAAAAGAAACTAAACCATGATGCATAATGTTTTATGAACACATAATCAAATTTACATGTTCATAAAAACAAAAACTTTAACACCTTAAAGGATTTGTGATTCAAAATCCATATGCAGAATTTAAACTTTAACCCTTTAAAGATTTTGACCGTGAAAGACTCTTTTAACAAACAAGGTACCATCACCCGCTGATGGTAAAGCAACCGGGCTCTGATACCACTTGAAAGTAAACTGGCCTTTGAAGGCCGATGCATGTAAGGTGTAAAAACTAAATTTTTACTGCGGGAACATACATGCACACATGGGTTCATGCTTTAAGACAGCATGATGTTACCTTGTTTTTGGCCTGATCAGTCAGGGAGATCAATTGTCAGGCTTGAAGGGTTCAAATCCTCTAATGGTGATCCACATCACCGTTCGTCTATGATGCAAGAACGCCTTCTTGAAAGCCACCAGATGATCACCACAATGAGGCTTGCTATGCGCACAAGTGGTGAAGATTGAGAGGCTAGGTATTCTGTTTGGAAAGATGTAGTGAACTACCCTACAGAATGGTGCATGAGATGAAGGAGTGTAGGCTAGGTTTTGTGAAAAACCCTAAGGTGAATAATTTGACCCTTTGTGCGCACAATGTAGGTAATTAGTAGGATGGAATGATAAGATTTTCTTACTTGAAAATCCCACCAAATATGCGCATGGTTGGAGGGAATCAAGGATTTGTTTGCAATTCAAAATTGCTAACCACATTGCATTTGAATCCTTATAAGATTAGGTCATTATCCTTTCAAGATTCTGACCTAATTATCATCACATGAACAACCATATTATGCACCCCATTTTGTCCTATTTTGAGTCCAGATACATTGAGTAATTGCATTCAAATTTTGAATCAACTAACTCACTGATTCTCTTAACCAACCAAATCAGAATAGTAGTACATTTAGATGACAAAATGACACTCACTTTGAATTCAAATTTGCACACCACTTCATCATTGGATAAGATCAAATATCTTTTTCTTGTTGCAGGGAATATTCCAAAAGATCTCATCTTATCCTTTTGTTATGAAACAACTTTTCAAAGCCAATTCAAACACTTGAATTCAAATGTTCAAACATTCAAATTCAAAATTTCAGATTTAAAATTCAAAATTCGAATTTCAAAATTCAAATTCCAAATTCAAATTTCAAAATTCAAATTTCAAAATTCAAATTCAAAATTCGAGTTTCAAAATTCAAATTCCGAATTCAAAATTCAAATTTCAAATTCAAAATTCGAAATTCAAATGTTTGATTCTTAATTTAACTAATTAAATTAATTAGTAATGGCTTTGACTATCCAAGCCCATTACTAAGCTCCATGCACCCTCCACCCATTTAGGTGGGCTTCCAAACAACTTCTTGGGCTAACAACCATTATTAGGCCCAATACCTTTAAAGCTAGTTCATCATGACTACAAGGTGTTAGTGTGTGACCCATTAGGTCTAACTTAGCTTCTGACATAACTGGGCTTGGGCCCAACAAGCCCACAACCCAATTAATGACAACACATAGCACTAGCAATGCTTTGTTGCCCCAAAACTAGTCAGATTAATGACTTGATCACCCTATTGCACATATTTGGTTACCGTATGTATTTTCCTTCGTCTCGGTTATCTTCCCATTAACCTAGGGTAAGGAAATGTATCAACCCCTCCGGTTTAGGGTAAGCTTTATTCGAAATAGGGAATCTTCATTTTACTGACTCTAAAGGCAGATCATCTCATGATCTCTTTTACTATGCATAGATTCCCTAGTCCCTGTAAATGTCATCCCAATTTTTCCGGTTTACAGATAACCTTATCTCTCACAGAGATTTGACGAATTCCTTCAGCCTATTACCCTAGCCCTGTGCCCTTTAAGGACTCGCCCAACAGTATACCTATGAGTCTCCACGTTTCAGATAGACGAGGTATACAATCAAAACATGCCTTCAAGAACACAGTCTAGGTAATAACTTCTGTCTAAGGAAAGACATACCCAAACATAAAGAGATTACTCTAATGACACTATCTGTGAGATTTCCTCATAGAGTCTCTTTTTGGGTCTGTTCAGTGCGAGCTATACTCTTATAGGTCCACCCACGACTTTAGCTAAGATATCTCCATATCTGCAGCTCATGAGGTCTTTACCTTGTATCCATATACAAGTAGATAAGTCGTACTAGTCTTACCCGAGACCACTGATCCCCAAAGTCAGTGTCTCTAGACTAGGAACATATAATTAGGAATAAACATGCAATATCCTTGAATCCTCATGATCGTGATCTCATCACAGATACTCAAGAGATACCTGTTCTGTTCCAAGGGGTTTATCCAGTTCGTTCATATAATATTAACAATAATATCGAGACACAATATGAAACTGAATAAATAGTGCTTTCATTTATTTGCGACAAACAAAGTTCTACATCTAGTGTCCTTTATTTAATCAAAATATTGTCTCTAGGACACCATATACTAACAGAATTAATTACCATAATGACTATTAATCTAGTCGTAAAAACATAACAGTCATCATGCTCATGTAATTAACAAGTTATGCAACAATATGACACCACCTATTCTATATAGCATGTTATCACATAGAGCATATTATCAACCATATAATTCATCCATTCATAAAAATAAAGCAATTATAAAATGAGCTTCAATCCATGGTTTCCTAGAGAAAAATTAAATAAAATTACAAGCCAATATTTGATGGCCAAAATATTCTCTGACTTGCACTATTATTTTCCTTCTTCTTTCTGGGTCCATAAGGTTTTGTTTCAAGCCTTTTTCGCAACCATGGGCTTAAAAGCACAAATATCAAAAACTGGCAAGAAAACCTGACTTCTTTCTTAGAAACTCTAGCTGTCACGACTGTTGCACCTCCGTATGTTATACGATTAATACGAAATTTTACAAGAAGGAACCTCAAAACAGCTCTAAACCTCCCTCACTCCATGAATTACTGCACCGAATCCACTTATCTATTTGCTCTCAAATTTTTACACCATAAACTATACATTTCAATCTTCGATTTGATATATCATATGCTTAATTCGTCTAAGAAACGAAGCAGGAATAAAATTCCCAAAACGGTCCAGAACAGCCCCCAAGTGCAGGGCAAAACTGGGAAGCAACGTTCATTGGCCTACACAGGGCTGCGTACAACTCATAAAATTCTAAGATTCTGACACAATGTAGGGGACATCTCAAGCTTCAAAACGGCGTATGGTACGTTCCTATCGGACCTCTATGGAGGGAGATATGCTCTCCTGATGTTCACCTAAAATCTGCCAATTCTATAGAAAATTCGCCTGAATTTCCTTTGTTTTTCCTAAAATCCCCAAATTTGCATAAGCTCACAAGTATATCAAATGTACCTAATAATCCAATGGGTGGCACACACAAGGACCAGCAATGCCTTGGGGCACTTACAACCCAACTCAGCTTATATTTATTACACAAGATAGCTCACTTTAAATCCTCAAGTGGTTTCAATCACAAAGGTCCAATTACATGTAATTTCTCAATATAAGCCATTAGTCATAAACCTACGATAGGCCTAAGGTCCTTCCATCATAATATGTCATGCATCCAAGGTACAATTACAACATTTGACTTATATGTTACAACTTACAATTTCAAACTTTAAATTAAACTTACAAATTCATACTTTAATTTACAACTTGAACATGAACTTTAAATGACATAAACAACTAATGACAATGCTCCATGACTTATCCTATGAGCCTCTTGCCCGCCACTCCTGTGCCACTGCTACCTCCTGAAATAAAGTCCCCGAGACGGGGTGAGATATACGAATATATCTCAGTAACCCAGAGGTTCTGGAGAAAACTCCGCCCAATAGCTCACTTCGATGCATACAAATAATATAAAACAACATCACTTAAAACGGGATATAGCAAGGGATTTAGAGAAACTGGGGAATATCAGGATACAAAATACGACGAAGCGGGATGGTAGCTACCAATACCACACAACATCCTCGGCATATATAAGCCTATTGGTCTCATCCAAGGCGTGTTCCAAGAACCACAACCAAGGTACCCCTTCCATCCAAATACACCTGAGACATTCCTAGTGTGCTCCTATCCGGATCACACACCACGACCCTAGGTCAACTGGAACTCCCTCTCGGAGACCTATCTAGTGGAAGTCTGAAACTGCCCGAAGGCTAACTGTCTACTGGCCAGAGACTCGGTACCGAAGTACCCACTGGGATAATGCATGCATGCTCATGTTATTCTACACTACTCATACACATTTCCTACCATCACCCTCAATGGAAATGGTGGAACACACAAGGGGAACAAGCCCCAGTACCAAGAGGTTACCTGTAAAAAGCTCAATTCCACGCTTACTTGAATTTCACGTATTTAATCCAATGCTTATAAACTTGTTCTTCAACCTACAAACCATCAAATTACAATTAATACCAATTCATGCCACCACACAAGTCAAAGACAATTACCCCTATGTTTCTTTTTCAAGGCTTAATACATAGTAACACATTGTTCATAACTACAAGTTTCCAACTAACAATTTATATAACATATACTTGAATTTATCTGCTAAATATAATTAAACACTTATGTGAATTTACTTTTATTCACCCAAATACATACTAAAATAACTTGATTCATCACTAGTACAATACTAAATCAACATATACCAAATTTCATCAAGAGGTCAAATATGTTACTAAACATGGACAATGAGGACTTCTTAGATTTTATACTAATCAATTATATTCATGTATCTTTAAAAACTTGATAAACAACTTTATTTAACATGTTTAACATACAAAACCATTTTCACTTACATTAAATCCTTCACATAGCCGAATTGAACTACAAGGCGGTTAAATGAAAACTTATTCAATTTTCCTTACACTAGCACTTTCATTAATTCATATACTAATTCTAACTTCTCTTATACATTTAATCAAACACTTAATATGCACATTTTAGCACCTATAGGCCGCCACCTTCTAGGTAGTTTTAGGTCTTCCCTCTTCAGATTTTTAACCTAATAACCTATTGATTCATCATCAAACCATCAACATCAACTTAAACATCAATTAAGAACACATAAACTCATCATCAATCTAATGAAAACTCATCATGTTCAGCCCCTAAATTCATAACCATAACAATAAGTCCGTGAAATTTAAACAAGGAAAGGTAGCTAGTTACATTAAAATTCTTCTAGAAGACTAATACTCCATTTTCTATTCAAAAGAACTTGAAAACACAACATTTCTCATGTAGGGCAGCACATGATGCGTATGGAGAAGAGAAGAAAAAGTCCATCATATGATCTCTTCAAGGAGGAAAAAGAACAAGGTTTTAATCACCATCCACTAAAGACTCTTTTCTCCCAAAGAAGCTAGATGATTTAGACACAAGAAGACCAAGTTCTCACACCACTCTTCCTTCCAAACCTATCATGCTTTCAAGAAGGAAGGCTACAGCTTTTTTTGTTCATTTTCTCAAGTGAAGACCGCCTAAATGATGCACTAAAAGATCAATTCTACTTTACTGACTTCAAAGGCTATTTTCCTAAATGTGTTGGCTTCTTATTGGTTGGTCTACAAGGACAATTTTTCTCCACGTGAGTGTTGATTTAAGGACATAATAAGATTAGAATATTTTCTTTTTTTTATATCACTTAACAATCACTTATAACTTAAAAGCTAGTTAAAATTTAATAACTGGCATCTTTTATTCTATTGGTCGATCTAATCCATACTTCATCCAATTTTTAACAATTAATGTAAACATATTTAACCAAACTAAACCCCCTTAAAATTCCTAAAATTCCCAAAGGAATTTAATTACATCATGTAAATAAAGTTTAGACTATTTTATGTTTAATTATAATTAAACCCTTAAACTTCCTCATAATTACATTTTGACCCTAAAACTTATTAATTTTTTTAATATTAAGGTCTTATTAGACTTGCTTGGCATGAATTGTACCCTTGTATATGTTATCATGATAATTTCCTGGTCAATGAACCACCACTTGACATAATTCGTCATAATTTCCTTAAACACAACTTAATCTACTACACCCATGCTTGATTTTCTTAATTAACCTGACAATGAGGGTTGTTATACAAGCTAAGATGATATAGTTTTTTTTTTGTTTATGTTCTATCGTCCTTCCTCATCTTGTCCGGCCTGCATAGATGTCCTAGGAAGCTAGTTGTCATCCATTTTCCCCTTGCTGTTCAGCCGTACTATAGATGACAATTTAGTGCATATAAGCTTTGAAAATTAACTTTGGGAACTTGGAAAATAACTCACCTCTATTGCGAGGTTGTTCGCTGTATTAGAAAGGAAATTAATAAACTTACACATGTTAAAACTTAGTGGACAACACCTTAAGAGTCTATTAAATCCTACATAAGTCACGCAAATAGTAGTATTCAAATGAATATCTTGGGTCCTTAGGGGATGGTCCTAAACACCGAATCTGAGAATGAAACTTAGGGTTTTATTATTGTTAATAAGCCATTAAATTAGTATGAAGTCATGTATTGGTTAGTATAAGAAGCATGTTAATCTGATTAAAATACAAGAATTTGGAAGGCATGGAAATTGCATATGAATAATAGGAAAGTATGAATAAGATCCTGACTTATGGTGCACTTGATTAGGTGCACACAACTCTATGTGAATGGGCTGGACTATTGTGATTCAATTGGTTAAAAGGGTTGGACACATTCAAGGTAAGTGTTCGGTGGTTAAAACTTTTGTGACTGTTGACTTAGGTCAGTGATTTTTGATTTGTTGCTCCTATGGATTTGTGTCTCAACCGAAATTCTATTTTGTAAAGAAATGAAATCTGTTTTAAATGTAACTGTTGGGTATTCGGTTGTGTTAAGGACACAATATGCTTTGAAATGTTGGTGTTATAGCCATGTGAACTATGACCTATGATGATGAATGATGATGATGAGCATGAACATCATAACTTTGCATATTATCATGTTCGTGTGAAGCAAAGCATTGCATCCCATGCATCCATATACATACAGTTTTGAAAAATGAAAGAATTGATGAAAAGAAGCATATGTTTGAGCACACATCATATAGGCATCCCTCAGGTACCAGGGTATGGGACACTTGGCTTCAGTCCGCAGAGGCCTCAATTGGAATTCCCCATGTTGGAGCTAAAAATTGGAATATCCATTGAGTTAGTATGCACACACTAGTGCTATGAGCATACAATATGATGACGTTATATACGCAACATGTGCATTTTGACATCCTACGGAAATGAATATCCATTGAGTTAGTATGCGCACACTAGTGCTATGAGCATACAATATGATGGCGTTATATACGCAACATATGCATTTTGACATCCTACGGAAATGATTGGTGATGTGACAATGTTGGCAATTCTGCATCTAAGTTAGTACTGTTGCATTATTGGATTTTCTGCCACACTACTGGGATTTTTCTCACCCTTCTGGGGCTCAATATTTATAAAATTGCAGGAGAGTAGAAGAATTTGATGAAGTATTTGATTTGGACATATTTTGTTAGACTGCTGCTGTTTTGGGAATTCTGTTGTTGCCTGTTGTTTCTGTTGACTGTTGGCTAATTATTTTACGTTGATGTAATATTTTGAGATAACGGAAAAATGTTAGGACATGCCTTAATTGCTGTATTTTGCATTTTTACTTTCAGCCGAAAACATATGTAATTCTGATGTTTAATTTGTCAAAACACTTTCTGTCTGTTTTAAATTCTGGTTTTGAAACTATTTTAACAAGCACTTTGCGAGTTCCGTTTCTGGGGCTACAGAACTCCGATTAGGTATAATTTATATGAACTTAAAGCCCCAGGTGTCTAGTTTCAGATTATATAAAGTTTATGTCAAGAGCATGTAAGCCCGATTTTATGTGATTTATGCAAGTCAGGTAGTGTTTGGAAAATTTGCATTGATTTATCGAGTACCTTGCGAGTTCTGTTTCGGGAGGTATCGAACTCCGAATGAAAAAATTTTATATGCACGTAAAGTCCCAGATGTCTAGTTTCCTTTTGTCAAAGAAAATTCTTTTAAGATGGTGAATTCGACTTAATATGATTTTTACAATACAGAAAGGTTTTCAGGAAAAATTACAATTTCCGCAAGCAATGTGTTTTTCCAGATTTTCCACTATTTTCATGTGAAGTCAGATTTCAATACAAGATTTTAAATTATGGCTTAACAATGCAGTTTTAGAATTTAATTCGATGACGTTATGACTATAATCCGCTTAGCAGACATCTTGCTTGGATGCATACAAGGGAGGGTGTCACACTAAATGGTATCAGAGTAGTTTTGATTCAAGGTGTCTGTATTTGATGAAATGTTTGTTGTTTGTATTTGGCTGCTGAATTATTGATGGTTGGATATATTGACCGTTTGTATAGGTTCGTTGGATTGTTAGTGTTTGAAAATAGTTGTCGAATGGATTGCTAATTAAAATTGACTTGTACTTTAAGGTGCGATGGTACTAGTAGAACTCGGTATTAAGCATGGCTATGCACACCTCAATGCTAGGAGTTGAGCCTGATCAACTCACTGACGCGTAAGGTGTGTGTGCACAATCATGATGATCACCGGGTGTACTTGTGCCTGAGCATTATGTGTGAAATGTTAAATTGTTACTCGCATTAATAGTTAATTATCAATTTTATTTTCTATGGATTATATAGAAGGTTATATGTATGTATATGCTTGAGGAAATGTTAACGAGTGATGTTTGATAAACCCCTGGTTTATCAGGTTTTTCAGCACAAATTAGGATTAATTTGTGTGAATAATTAGATGAAAAGGATGTTAATATCTTAGAAATCCCTCAAGTGCAAGTTCTGAAAGCTTTGTGAAAATTTACACTGTCTTGCAGGGAAAGGAAGCCCAAAAAGCATCAAAAGAAGGAAGAAGATTTTGGAGAAAGTGAGATTGCCTGAGTGTTGAGCGCTAAAATGGCCACACAGACCATTTTAGTGTGCTGCTGCAGATTGAAGGAGAAAGTTGCTGGGGCTGAGCGCTAAAACGTCCACACAGAACGTTTTAGCGCGCTGCTGCAAATCAAGAGTGGAAGTCTCTGGAGCTCAGCGCTAAAACGCCCACACTGAGCGTTTTAACGCCCTGATGTGGAAAAAGTCTATGGTCTCCAACGCTAAAACATTCAAATCAAGTGTTTTAGCGTTGGAGTCAGTTAAAATCAATTGATAAGTTATCAGCCATGGACGCTAAAATGCCTATTCAGACTGTTTTAGCGCCCAATGCAGTTAAAAGCAGTTGGTCACGCATCATACCTGGACGCTAAAATGCCAATTCAAACCATTTTAGCCCCCATATTATTTTTCAGCAGAAATTGTAACACTATAAAAGGCAAAAGCCCTTCACATTTTATATCTCTCTCCCATCTCTCTACCATATCTCTCCCTCTTTTGTGTCAGATCTTCAGATCTGAATTCCTTACTTTTATTTTCCAAATTCTTAGGAGTAGTGTTACATTTGAAATTATAATTGGAGATTGAAGATCCACTACCATGACAATGGAGTTTGTTCTTTGTTCTTCCCTTGTATTCATTTCAATTATGTCTGAGTAGAGTCCTTTGTAGTCTGATTCAATGGAACTCAAGTGTGTATTTATGAATGATTAATGTGATATTATGTTTACCTATTATGTGATTTGTATGAAGTTGTCTTGATCAATTATTCTTGTTAATGGAATAGTGTAGAACGGACATGTTTACATTTTCTATAGTTGACAACTTCATCATTAGTATTTTAGGAGTCAAGACATTGATGCTATGATATTAGTGTAATCTTAAGACCTTAGTGATTAATGCATATATTATGAAAGGAATCACCAAGACATTGGGGTTTCTGATTAATGTGTCTATCAAGGTAGTAAGACATTACATCTTGATGATAAGTAAAAGGTTGATTAACATCACATGATAGAGAATTCATTATGGAAATTAGTTCATTCATAAATTCATACTTGAGGGAAATTGATATCTGACTACTTTTTAATTCAAATTTAGATCTTCGTGTTTTGAAATTATTTCATTTTATGCAATCTACATTTCTAGTGACAAGAAAACCATGTAATTCAAGACTCTTTGGTTGATTCAAATCAATAACATTTGGATAGTCAGTGCTTGACACAATTCCTTGTGGGAACGATCTTTACTCATCATTTTTATTACTTGTATGACTAGTGCACTTGCTAATCTGACAACAATGTTTTGAGCCGTAAATAATAATTGCTGTACGTATTTGTTTTTTTTAGATTCATGACATTTTCTTGTATGTTGTGATTGTGTTATATAGCTGGATAATAGAAACAATTGTTCTTTTCCACTAATTCCGTTAGGTTCCATAACTGAGTAAGAAAGTATTCTGCTTGAGTGAGAGTAGCAGTAATATAATACCGATAATTGATTTAGTTAACTAGCATTAAGGAGAACTTGTTTCTTACCCTTAAAGCTGTATGGGGACTAGTTGTGCGTAGGGATAGATCAATTATTTAAAGTAAATAAAGTTAAGGCCCTATAAAGTATAATTGGGGTTAAGTAAAACTCAAACATGTGGGCCCTAAGCCTTACAAATCCTTCTACTAGAGAATTGGTACTAGACATCATTCTTGAGAAAGAAGCTGTTCAACAAAGTGGTGATACATGTGGGATTGTACTTGACTCCTGCCTTCCTGTTCCTATTGGAATTCATATTTCTGATGAATGAATAGTTGATTTACATTGATTCATTTACTTTCTTTATATGCAATGTTATTCTACATCTGTAAACAGATGATTACAACTCAAAGAGAGCAACAGAAAAAGAAAACTGTGTAACTACTTAACAACTGTTACAACAGAATGGCCAGGTGGCAAAACAGAATGGCCAGGTGGCATGCATTGAGTCTTATGGGCTTTGCATGAGTCCACTTGAGTCTTATGGGCTAATACTCCCCCACAAACTGGACTATGAATATCATGAATGCCCAGTTTGGAAAGGAGAGTTCTGAATAGCAGCGGTGGAAGAGGTTTTGTAAAGAAGTCTGCTAATTGAGCATCAGAAGAAATTGGAAGGAGATGCAACAAAGCAGAAACAATTTTCTCACGGGTTACATGACAGTCAATCTCAATATGCTTAGATCTTTCATGAAAAATCGGATTGTGGGCAAGGGCAATGGCTGAGCGACTGTCACAATATACTGCTGCAGGGCGAGTCCAGGGAATGCATAAGTCTTGAAGAAGGAACTACAGCCATTGCAATTCACAAGTGAGGCTGGCTAAGGCACGATATTCGGCCTCAGACGATGATCGAGAAACTGTAGCTTGTTTCTTAGAGCGCCAAGAGACCAATGAAGTTCCTAAGTAGACACAGTAACCTGTGATTGACTTGCGAGACCCAGGACATGATCCCCAGTCTGAATCAGCAAAGGCCCGAAGACTGAGATCATTTGAGGCAAAGAAAAATAAGCCAGCAGCTGGGGATCCTTTTAAATAACGCAAAACACGATGAGTAGCTTGTAAATGAATATCCATAGGCTTGGACACAAATTGACTGAGACGATTAACCGAGAAGGAGATGTCTGGTCGTGTGGTTGTAAGATAGAGCAATTTTCCTATTAATCGTCTATAAGCAGTAGGATCAGCAAGGGGGGAACCACCATCGGAAGTCAATTTCAAGGAGGAGTCCATTGGAGTAGAGACTAGTTTAGATCCAAGAAAACCAGATTCTGCTAAAATCTCCAGTGTATATTTCCTTTGATTAATGATAAGACCAGTTGAAAAACGGGCAATCTCTAGGCCAAGGAAATAGCGAAGAGAATCAAGGTCCTTGATCTTAAATTGAGCATCCAAGTAAGCCTTGACATGATTGATTTCATTGAGATCATTTCCACATAATACTAGATCATCAACATAAATCAACAAGGCTGTGAAACAAGGTCCATGAGAGACTGTGTATAATGAATGATCAGATGTGGATTGACTGTAACCAAGAGAAGCCAGGGCCTTTGAGAGTTTGAAATGCCATTGACGGCTTGCTTGTTTAAGGCCATATAGGGACTTGTGCAATCGGTAAACCTGGTGTGGTTGAGAGCAAGAAAGACCAGGTGGTGGAACCATGTACACTTCCTCATGAAGATCACCATGAAGGAAGGCATTATTGACATCAAGTTGTTGAAGATGCCATCCTTTAGCCACTGCAACTGAGAGGAGAACCCGAATGGTAGATACTTTAGCAACCGGTGAAAAGGTGTCAAAATAGTCAACACCTTCAAGTTGAGTAAAACCTTTGGCTACCAACCTTGCCTTGTACCTTTCTATGGAACCATCTACATGATATTTGATTCTAAAAACCCATTTGCAGCCAATGGGATTTTTACCAGTGGCAAATCAACAAGTGACCAAGTTTGATTGTGCTCAAGTGCTGCTAATTCAGATTGCATTGCTTGGAGCCATTGAGGATGTTTGCTGGCTTGTGTATAGGTTTGAGGCTCGGTATTAGCAGAAGCATTAAGACAAAAATGTGTATACATGGGTGAACAATGTGTATAAGATATAAAATGAGATAAGGGATATAAAATGGAAGGAGGAAGAAAGGAAGTACCTGTCTGAGACTGATTGAGATGTGCAGCAAGTAGCCCAACATGATAGTCTTGAAGGTATTGTGGAGCTTGTCTAGATCTGGCAGACCTTCTAAGAGGATTTTCGGGTATGATATTTGTAGGAGAAGATATGGTGGATCTTTGGTCAGCAGAAAAGATGGGAGATGGTATGATAGGAGTGGATATTGTGGCAGGAGTTGGTGGAAGGTCATAAATAGGTAGAGGGTAATATAGGAGGTAGAGTAATGTTGTGAAAAGGAAAGTGATCTTCAAAAAATATGACATTTCTTGAAGTGTGAATTTGATGAGTAAGTAAATCATATACAATATAACCTTTTGTTCCTGGTTTATAACCAATGAAAGCACATTTGTGGGACCTAGGTGAGAATTTTGAACGTTGAGCACAAATGGTTGAGGCAAAACATAAACAGCCAAATACACGTAAATGGTCAAAAGTAGGTGAAGTGCCATATAATGTTTGATATGGAGTGGAGTTGTCCAGTAGTGGTGTGCATAATCGATTAATGATGTGGGTGGCATGCAGGATAGTATATGGCCAAAGAGATGATGGAAGTTTGGCTTGGAAGAAAAGGGAACAGGCTACATTCAACAGGTGTTGATGTTTCCTTTCCACAACACCATTTTGTTGTGGTGTTTCTACACATGTGGTTTGATGAATGATTCCTTTGTTGAGATAAAATTCTGTCATTTTGAACTCATTTCCATTATCAGTTCTGATAATTTTGATGGAAGTGTTAAAATGATTTTCAATGAGGGCTACAAAGTTATGAATGTGTTGTCGAGTTTCACTTTTAGCCTTCATAAGGATTACCCAAGTGAATTTTGAAAAATCATCCACTAGAGTTAGAAAATATTTCTCACCATGAATTGAAGGCAAGGAGCATGGCCCCCAAATATCAGCATGCAGTAAGTCAAAAGCTTTATTTGATTTTGTATGACTAGGTACAAAAGGTAGTTTCTTCTGTTTAGCTAGGAAACATATATCACAAGGATCTATGGAATCTTTACAAGAAATGGAAGGAAAACAATTAGACATCTGTTGCATTACTCGTTGAGAAGCATGGCCAAGTCTAAGATGCCACAAAATTGCAGCTTTGTTATTATTAACTGACTTTGAGATAGAATTGCAGTAAGTTCCTGGTTGATGTTTGGGTCTTTTGGTATCTTCAGAGACTATCACATATAGGCTATTTTGTTGCTTAGCTAAACCAGTCTTCATTTTGGTATGGGGCTGTTGTAAGAAACAAGATGAACCATGAAAAATTAGAGAACAATTTGTATTTTGCAAAAGTTTGCTAACAGAAACCAAATTGACAGAAAAGTTTGGAACATATAAAACATTTGAAAGAGTTAAAAAAGAAGAAACACGAATTGTTCCAGAATGTGTTGCCAAAACATAACGACTATCTGGTAACATAACAGAAATTGGCTTAATTTTCTGCAATGACGAAAAAACAGATAAATCATGAGATATGTGATCTGTGGCTCCTGTATCTAGGAGCCACTGGACTCGAGATTTACCTGGTTGGTTTGTGGGATTGGAAGTGTCTGATTCTACCTGTGCGGCAGAAACTTGAGCAAGGTTTGAAGAATGTGTATTGATGTTGGTCTCTTGTGGATGTGGTTGTAGGAGGTTTAGTATATGCTGGTATTGCTCATGTGACAAAATGGGAGAATTGTTTGTGGTTTGTTGAGAATGTTCTTGATTAATGCCTTCATCTGACATTTCAGCATAATGAGCATTGTGACTGAATCTACTCTTGTATCCTGGTGGAAAACCATGCTTATGAAAGCAGGTTTCTACTGTGTGATTTGTCCTGCCACAATGTGTGCATAGTTTGCCACCATTGTTTGATCCTCTTCCAAAACTATTTCCACGGCCACGTCCACGACCATAGTTTCCTCCTCTATGAAAAACTTGAGTAGCAGAATTAGCAAAAATATTTGTTGTATCTGTAGATGCTTCAAGAATGTTTCCTCCTAGTAGCTGTCTTTCTTGCTGGCTTACCATGGAGAAAACTCTATTTACATTTGGAAGAGGATCAATTAACATGATTTGAGATCTCACCTGTGCATACTGATCATTCAAACCTCTTAAAAATCTGATCACATAGTCACTGTCTCTGTATGATCTTGGAAGTGTGACAACTCCACAAATACAAGGAATATCACATCTGCAGTTAGGTAAAGGCCTCATGTTCTCAAGCTCGTCCCAAAGAATCTTCAATTGAGTGAAATATTCACTCACACTTCTATCTCCTTGTTGCAGTTTGAACAAATCCTCTTGCAGATCTGAGACACGAAATATATCCGATTGAGCAAATCGGTCATGCAAATCTTTCCAGACATCATACGCTCTTTCAATCCAGATAATAGATTGAGCAATTGTTTCTGATATCGATCGATGAATCCATGCAAGGACCATCGTATTGCAACGTTGCCATAGAGAGAACATTGGATCTGTTGGTAAAGGTGCTTCAATGGAGCCATCAACGAAGCTCAATTTATTCTTGGATATTAACATTACAGTCATGGCTCGACGCCATGTATGAAAATTTCGCCCTGATAATGGAGGTGATACCAACACCATGGATGGACTTTCATTTGGATGCAAAAAATAAGGATTGGACGGATTTGTGATATGCTCTGTAACTAGATTCAGATTTGCCATTGTTGATGATTGAAAAACAATGAAAAAGAGAAGAAGGATCAGAGTGATTTCAGCGGAAAAGGAAAAAGAAAGCGTGGTTATCAGAGCCCCATTTCAGAGCTCTGATACCATATTGGAATTCATATTTTTGATGAATGAATAGTTGATTTACATTGATTCATTTACTTTCTTTATATACAATGTTATTCTACATCTGTAAACAGATGATTACAACTCAAAGAGAGCAACAAAAAAAGAAAACTATGTAACTACTTAACAGCTGTTACAACAGAATGGCCAGGTGGCAAAACAGAATGGCCAGGTGGCATGCATTGAGTCTTATGGGCTTTGCATGAGTCCACTTGAGTCTTATGGGATGATAGTTCCCTTTTAATTGACAATTATCGTTCCATCCCTTATATCATTAAGCAAATTCAGGAATTACTATGGATATCATGTAATTTTGATTAGGAAATTCAGCATTGATAGATTGCTATCGAACCTCACCACTCCACCTAGTTCATTGAATTGACCACGGTTTTATTCCCTTATCACTGTCGAACTCGATTCGTCTCTCAGATGACTCAAACCCAGTTTGACCATATCAATTAGTTGCTCTTGGTCTTAATTTACGCTAATGTACATATACACCTAATACATTTCTGGTTCAACTCCAATGAGGGTAAGGAATTGATGTAATTAATAAACGTCTGTAAGAGCTGTTAATTTCTGGTTGTTTCAGTGGCTAGGAGCATGTAAGTTAATCGGGCTGGATTAAGCAGTACTTCCAGAATTATTTTTGTAGTGTCTTGAATGTGTTATACTACTTGGTTGTGTGGTTGAGAAAAAAAATTTCTTGTCTTGCAATAGTCAATTGCTTTCGCTGAATTTCCCTTTCTTTCATTCCATTGAGAATTTTGTTCCTTGTAATTGCCTGGTTGTCTTATTTTAAGAAAGCATGGTCAATTTTGGTGGAATACGATTGGTAGCTGTTCCAAAATGGTAGTGTCTATAGATGAATGGAAAGTTCATGTCATAGTAATGGATCCCCTGATCAGTGGAGTCAATTACATCCGAGGTACTTAGGACAGCGAAAAGCTCGAGGTAGTTTCCTCATATGAGTGTTTTGACGAACTGTATCAGGGGTAACACTTCACATGATGTGAGAAAAGCATGATGGGATTGATTAGCTGCATGCATGATTGGTTAGTTGTGGTGTGTAGGTGTGTATTTGAGGTGCCCTGCCATGTGTGATTGCAGATTGTTTTATGTGCTCTTCAATAATTAACAACTTGTACAAGCTTTACACAAACCACTAAATTGATGAAACAGATCTTAATATGTATAGCATAGTGTCTTGGATATGATCCCAGTTATTAAGCTATGTGCTTATTTTGACATTTATAAATACCTATATTTTAGTGACTACATGAATAATTTTATTTTAGTAGACCCCTTAGGAATCCTCCTAATTACTCCTAGAAGAAAATGTGATGTTTTTGAGTCTCCTGGTCACATTTGAAACTTAGATTCTGATTCTACTCTCTTATATCTTGGTGTGGTGGCATACATATGATTAGAAAATACCATAATCAAAGTTCTGCATATTTCAATCAACCTTATTTGTGTTCTCTGCCACATTAGGTCTGTCTCATGTTTGAAAAGACTATTACTGAAATTCATATACATTGATTTTTTTATTGGTCACTCAGGTAATTTACAAACCTACATATTGATTACTTATTGGTCGTTAAATGTTTATTTGACTTAGTGGCTAATCTGTGGGCTATTTTCACTCAGCCCTGGATACCATCCTTATTGCATTAAAACTGTTCTTCGTGTCAAACAACTAGTTTAAGCTTGTTGCTCATTTTCTTCGATAGGTAACCAATTACCTTGTATTAAACCGTTTCTTAAACTTTTGAATCCCATAGATTTCTATAAACTTCATTGAAAACTTTTGTGTTATTCTAGCAGGTGCTATCACTGGTTGATTTTGTTGCAATTCAAAAAAATTTGTTATCTGCAATTTGCAACGTGAGGTTGAATTACTTTGCTGACAGGATATTCATAATAATTGATTTCTTTATATGTTATATCAGTGTACTACCAATAGACTACGTCACTATATCACATAAGTTATGAAACTACCTAATACCCCAGGTGATCTATGCTTCAATATATCAATTTATTTTACCCTAGTTAGTTTGGGAGTTTCTATATAATTGATGAGTGCTAGGGATCAGAATTCACTTTAAAAAGGGGACAATGCATTGGATTGATAACTTGTACTGCATAAGTCTGACTGATAATTATGGTACTAAAATATGACCTTGCATGTAATGGGAATTACAAATTGCTTGCTCCTAGTGTCAGATTTTCATTGATCAAACCGTAACTGCACTTGATGCATAGTTGTAATTGAAAAAGTAATTATGTCTACCCTTTCATTCGATATCTCAATTCTAATATCAACACATCAATAGGATGCAATTGAAAGTGAGAAATGAGCATATAGCTGCCGATATTGTTTTTGTGAATGCATCCACTTCATGCATTTTATCTATGTACAGAAATGATGTTGGTATGTGGAAAAAAATGATTTTACCTGTCTTATAGCAGCCTCATGTATGGGTTGCAACTCCTGAAAATATTTTTGGAGATTCATCCTAGATACTAGATTTTAAATGTGTAATGAACTTTTATTGTTTTGTATGAATGGTCTACCCGAACACAACGAAATGATTTTTGTTAACCTGAAATATAGCCTCCATTGTGAGTAGACTGTTTCGTTAAACCATCTTGTTGTAACTAGCTTTGCATGTGTCAAACTTAATTGTACAACATGCCTTTAGGACCCCTTTAGCGCAATTATAGCCTAGTAAAGCTGGTGATGAAAATGAAAAATTTTAGGAACCTTATTAAGGACCAAAGAACCGAACCTGTATGTTTAGGAAGTTTTAATTTTTGCTTCTTGCTAACAATTGGTAACACTAAATCCTACGTCAGAAATGAATTGGTTGAATCTAGTAACTACTTGTCCATAGAGCTAAATCATGACTCTATATTATAAACAATATTTTTGGTGAAATATATTTTTGTCATGTCTCAGTGCAGAGATGATCATAACATGACATAATCATAATCATATGCCCCTTGATCTCAAGGCTCTCCTAGCCTGAAGCACTGATAGATAAGGAGAAGAACTGGTAATGGAATCACAATGAGACATCACCATTTTCTTTGCACAATAATCAATCATCACACAATTTTTCATTAACCAATCCATGCCAAAGATGATCTCCAAATTAGCCATATGTAAACCAATCAGGTCCACTGAGTACTCTCGGCCATCCAACTGAAACACAACATCACGATGCATAGATGAAGTATCACACTTCTCTCCAGTGGCAGTAGTAACCCACAAAGGTAGAGAAAGCACAGAAATGGGCAACTTAAGCCCCACAGCAATCGGGTCGACAATAAAAGAATGCGTAGCCCCAGAATCAAATAACGCATCTTCGTCACAAGATTTGGAGCTCTATCCGACTGCTGGCGGTCAAGAGTGTACACATATCCTGTAACTAGTGGCACAACAGGTATCGTTGCAGGTGAAATAGGAACTATCTGAAGAGGGGCCGCCAGAACTAATGCAGCCCTAGCAACTAGTGAGGAACAATCTCTGCCATAGTGGCCTTACTTTCCACACCGGAAACAAATAATCGGGTCGGTGGAACAAGGCCTAACATATGATCTCCCACACCCTGTACACCTGGAAATCGTGGAAGATCTAGCTGTACTCCTCGGCTGAGTAGATCTCCTCTTGAACTGGTTAGGTGACTGCCTTGCAGATAACTTCTTTCCTTTGCCTTTTTCCCCAAACTTCCTGTCTTTCCAAGTAATGGAGCCACTAGCTCCCTTCGCCTCTGGCTTTCCAATCTTCCCCCAAACAAGACTGAGTATGATGAATCAGAATCCTCTAATGGTTAATGTTAGCCTCTGTAATAATTTAACTAAGTCAAAACCCAAGTGGGTGAAAGCTTGAGGCTTTGGAAAGAGCCCGCAGTAGCGAAACAAAAAAGAAATAATGTTCTTTTAATCTGAAAAGCTAGGATATGTTTATTAATAATATGAATGTTATGAAAACATATCTGCGACCTTGCTAGACACTGTTATTACTTGTGATCCTTTAGACACAAGTCGTTGAGGGAGGGTTTAGCTTGACAAGTAAGCTTCTGGTTCTCGGATTTATCCTTTGTTTGTTCCACTGACCTCCACGGGAGGGTGATTTATGTGCATGGTATGCTTTTATGAAAATAATACATGCATTGTTATTTATCTGAAATATGTGGATATGCCTGTTGATGTAATGTGTGGATGTGATGTTGGGTAATTACATGATCAAGCAACGACCCTCGTGTGTAAGGCATGAGGCAGCGTCCCTCATGTTTAGGTAGGTTGCAGACGTGCCTAATGCCTATCTTGTTCTTTGTCCAGTTGAACTATTAGTATATGTGTGTCCTAGAGACAATCTTTTGATTAAATAAGGACATAAGATGTAGACTTTTATTGTCGCAAATAAATAATAAACACTCTTTATCCTGTTTCATATTATGTCTCGATATTATTGATAATATTATATGAACAAACTGGATAAATCCCTTGGAATAGAACAGGTATCTCTTGAGTATCTATGATGAGATCATGATCATGAGGATTCAAGGATACTGCACGTTTATTCCTAATTTTATGTTCCTAGTCTAGAGACACTGAGAATGGGGATCAGTGATCTCCGGTAAGACTAGCACGACTTATCTACTTGTATATGGATACAAGGTAAAGACCTCATTTGCTACAGATATGGAGATGTCTTAGCTAAAGTCGTGCGTGGACCTATAAGAGTATAGTTCGCACTGAACAGACCCACAAAGAGACTCTATGAGGAAATCTCACAAATAGTGTCATTAGAGTAATCTCTTTATATTTGGGTATGTCTTTCCTTAGAACAGAAGTTATTACCTAGACTGTGTTCTAGAAGGCATGCTTTGATTGTATACCTCATCTTCCTGAAAGATGGAGACTCATAGGTATTGTAATAACCCTAAATTATGTAGCCACTATTATTAATAAATCTTTTATGGACAAATTAATTAATGCTAGTTATATATGAATAGCCCAAGTCAAGTATGGCTAAACAAAGAACCTAATGGGTTGAACCCACACCAACTAATGGCCTTAACGGCCCAAACACATGACTCTTGAAGTTATATAACATTAGACTAAGCCTACAATCAATGATAAACATAAGTAGCCCAACCTTGGATGAACCTAATATATGAAAGAATAAGACTTGGCCCATTTAGTAATGTCCATGGAAATCCAACCCCAAGAGACCAAGTAGGCCGAATCCATTACCTAGAGTGGGCTTGGCCAAAGATACAAAGCAAACCCAATCCATGAAGAATCCCAATTCGTGGACCCCCTTGGTGATGCAATAAGCCCAAGTCCATGAACCTATAAGGGGTGACGTGGCAATTAATGAATGGATGCCACTACATGCAACCAATAAGAACAAAGGATTAAATGAAACTTGGCTCCCCCATTACCAAGTTATGGCCAAGTGGAAGCAAGAAGGCAAGTGCCTTTTCTTCTCCCTAGATAATATTAAAGAATCACAAACCTTTCCCAACCCCCTAGGCGCATACCAAAGGTCACAAGCCTCAAAAGGCTTCCTCCCATTAATGACTAGAAAGTGGAACCAACTTTCCCCAACTCCCTAGTCGTATACCAAAGGACACAAGCCTCAAAAGGCTTCCTCCCATTAATGACTAGAAAGTGGAACCAACTTTGCCCAACTCCCTAGGCGCATACCAAAGCACACAAGCCTCAAAAGGCTTCCTCCCATTAATGACTAGAAAGTGGAACCAACCTTCCTCAACTCCCTAGGCGAATACCAAAGGTCACAAGCCTCAAAAGGCTTCCTCCCAATAATGACTAGAAAGTGGAACCACTCTTTCCCCAATCCCCTAGGCGCAATGATTAACCAAAAAGGAGGATTGTTTTACACACTTTAGTGTAGCACACATAAGGATTCCCTCTCCCCATGCGCATCACTTCCTAAGTGGATGATAATGAGTATTGTTTCTAGGTAGGACATCCAAAAGTCCCTCCTCATGCGCATGACTCCTTGGACAGGGTGAGAGAATTGCCTAACCTGCACACTCAACCTATGAACCTAACCTCTCCTCTCCAAGGTATGATGATTAGGGGACTTAGATAAAATAGATTCTCCAAAGCATTCTCCCCACCCTAGCCATACACACCCCCACACTCTCTCAAACTTGACAAGAAAACCAAAGGAAAACAAAGAACCCTCTCTTGTCCTCATTAAGTGATAAACCCCTGGTTCATCAGGTTTTTCAGCACAAATTAGGATCAATTTGTGTGAATAATTGGATGAAAAGGAGGTTAATATCTTAGAAATCCCTCAATTGCAAGTTTTGAAAGCTTTGTGAAAATTTATACTGTCTTGCAGGGAAAGGAAGCCCAAAAAGCATCAAAAGAAGGAAGAAGATTTTGGAGAAAGTGAGATTGCCTAAGTGTTGAGCGCTAAAATGGCCACACAGACCGTTTTAGCGTGCTGCTGTAGATTGAAGGAGAAAGTTGCTGGTGCTGAGCGCTAAAACGTCCACACAGAACGTTTGAGCCGCTGCTGCAAATCAAGAGTGGAAGTCTCTGGAGCTCAGCGCTAAAACGCCCACACTGAGCGTTTTAGCGCCCTGATGTGGAAAAAGTCTCTGGTCTCCAACGCTAAAACGTTCAAATCAAGTGTTTTAGCATTGGAGTCAGTTAAAACCAGATGAGAAGTTATCAGCCATGGACGCTAAAACGCCCATCAAGACCATTTTAGCCCCCAATGTAGTTAAAAGCAGTTGGTCACGCATCAAGCCTGGACACTAAAACGCTCATTCAGACCGTTTTAGCGCCCATATTATTTTTCAGCAGAAATTGTAACACTATAAAAGGCAAAAGGCCTTCATATTTTAGATATCTCTCCCATCTCTCTACCATATCCCTCCCATTTCTATACCATATCTCTCCCTCTTCTGTATCAGATCTTCAGATCTGAATTCTTTATTTTTATTTTTCCAAATTCTTAGGAGTAGTGTTCCATTTGCAATTAAAATTGGAGATTGAAGATCTACTACCATGACAATGGAGTTTGTCCTTTCTTCTTCTCTTGTATTCATTTCAATTATGTTTGAGTAGAGTTCTTTGTAGTCTGATTCAATGGAACTCAAGTGTGTATTTATGAATGATTAATGTGATATTATGTTTCTCTATTATGTGATTTGTATGAAGTTGTCTTGATCAATTCTTCTTGTTAATGGAATAATGTAGAACAGACATCTTTACATTGTTCTATAGTTGACAACTTCATCATTAGTATTTTAGTAGTCAAGACATTGATGCTATGATATTAGTTTAATCTTAAGACCTTAGTGATTAATGCATATATTATGAAAGGAATCACCAAGACATTGGGGTTTTTGATTAATGTGTCTATCAAGGTAGTAAGACATTACATCTTGATGATAAGTAAAAGGTTAATTAACATCGCATGATAGAGAATTCATGATGGAAATTGGTTCATTCATAAGTTCATACTTGAGGGAAATTGATATCTGACTACTTTTTAATTTAAATTCATATCTTTGTGTTTTGAAATTATTTCATTTTATGCAATCTACATTTCTAGTGACAAGAAATCCATGTAATTCAGAACTCTTTGGTTGATTCAAATCAATAACATTTGGATAGTCAGTGCTTGCCACAATTCCTCGTGGAAACGATCTTTACTCATCATTTTTATTACTTGTATGACTAGTGCACTTGCTAATCTGACAACAAGTTTTTGGCGCCGTTGCCGGGGAATTGATGTTCAACATTGATGAACACCATCAGTTGTTGAGATTGAATCTTTTACTTTTCAGCATTTTAATTTTTGTTGTATGAATCTTTGTGCTCTGGTAATTCTGGTGTATGTAAGGTACTTTTGATCAAAACTCTTTGTTGTTTGATCCAGAATTAGAAAGGAAAGTCAAAAGGAATAGAAGGGCAGCCAGATAGAAGACATCAAGTATTGGAAAGTGGTGAATCAAGTGCTACAGTACAGGAAGAAAATATGGCAGAAAATCATGTGCAACAACCACAAAGGACATTGGGAGATTACATGACTCCTACTGTCATTCCACCCATTAGAAGTGTGGTTAGACCTACTGTGGAGCCAAACAATTTCGAACTGAAGCCTGCATCGGGACAGTTGGTGCAAAAGGAACAGTTTGCTGGAACAAGTGCAGAAGATCCATATCTGCACATTGAGAATTTCTTGTTGTTAAATGACACTGTGAGAATCAATGGAGTGACAAGAGATGCCATTCTGTTGAGGCTATTTACTCATTCACTGAAGGATGATGCCAGAAGATGGTTACAGTCATTGCCACAAGGAAGTATTACTACTTGGGATGATTTGCAAACCAAATTTTTTACCAGATTTTTCTCAGCATCCAAGAGGGCAAAGTTGAAGGATGAGATTACAGGTTTCAAGCAGAAATAGTCAGAATCCATTTATGAGGCCTGGGAAAGGTTCAACACACTATTGAGAAAATGTCCTCAACATGATATTGAAGTGTGGAATTAGGCAGCAATTTTTCTGCAAGGGATGACTACAAACACTAGAAAATTGGTGAATGCCACTGCTGGTGGGTCATTGATAACCAAGACTCCTGAGGAGGCACTTGATATATTTGAATCTTTGGCATCTCAGGGATTTGACAATGCTCCAGTGGCTGATAGAAGAACAGGAATCATTAAGTTGGATGGGTATGATGCTTTGCTAGCCAAGAATGATCAACTGATGCAAACTCAGAAAGAGCAACAACAACAGTTGGATGCTCTCATTAAGCAACTATCCAATCAAAAGGTTGCTTTAGTGGACACCAACTGTGTGTGTGCAATCTGTGGAAAAAGTCATGTA
Source organism: Gastrolobium villosum (assembly GCA_032173675.1). Taxonomy (NCBI): domain Eukaryota; kingdom Viridiplantae; phylum Streptophyta; class Magnoliopsida; order Fabales; family Fabaceae; genus Gastrolobium; species Gastrolobium villosum. Next base: position 70,504 of record JAVKPL010002051.1, read on the forward strand.
ACAGATGAATGTGATTATGGGGTATCTACAGAACCAGCTGATGTCAATGGAGTATGGTATGATCAGAGGAACCCTAACACTCATGGGCGAAATTTATATGTGCCACCATGGAAGAATAGGAATCAATACCCTGGGTTTAGTTACAGTTCCAACCATCAGTTAAATCCTTCATTGCATCCTACACCACATTCATCACAGCAAGCAGATACTTTAGCATGGGAGAAAGCTTTTGCTTAGTTATCCAAGACTACTCAAGAGTTTATTCAAGGATCAAATTCTTTCAGACAAGAAACTTCTTCATTCATGCAAGAAACTAAGACTTCATTTAGGAATCAGGAAGCATCCATCAGGAATTTTGAGACACGGATTGGTCAAATATCAAGGCAGATATCTGAAAGATCACAGGGCAAGTTCCCTGGTGATACAATGGTGAATCCAAAGGAGCACTGTAAAGCTATTACTACAAGAAGTGGGCTTGTGCTTCAACCTGTTCAAAAGAAAATGGAAGATAAGAAGGATGAAGAAGAAGTCATTGTAGAGGATGTAGTAGAAGATGATGAACAAGAAACAATGAAGGAAGACAAGAAAAAAAATGAGGTAGTAGTTGAAAATAACTCTTCACCTAAGAAGATGATGAAGTGGGACAAGAAGAAAATGGCTGATAAGCAAGATCAGCCCATTAACTTGTCTCCATATGCCAAGGTTCCTTATCCCCAGAGGTTGAAGCAAGAAATCCAGAAACAGCATTATGCAAGATTACTGGATATCTTTAAGAAGTTACAGATCAACATTCCATTTGCTGAAGCCTTGGAGAACATGCCTCACTATGCAAAGTTCATGAAGGATATTCTGTCAAAGAAGAGGAAACTGAAAGATGGTGAAACAGTGGCCTTAACATAAGAATGTAGTGCCCTTATTCAGAAGAAACTTCCCCCAAAATTAAAAGATCCAGGAAGTTTCAGCATCCCTATTGCTATTGGAGATGTGGAAGTAGGGAAGGCACTTTGTGATTTGGGGGCTAGCATAAATCTGATGCCATTGACTGTATGTAGGGCCTTGGGAATCAACTCATTGAAGGAGACGAATCTTATTCTGCATCTTGTAGATAGATCTATTAAGATACCATAAGGTGTGGTAGAAGATGTGTTGGTTAAGGTGGATAAGTTCATATTTCCAGTGGACTTTGTGATTTTAGATATGGAAGCAGAAGATACTGGTAGCCCTCTACTTCTAGGGAGGCCATTCTTAGCAACTGCTAGATCCTTGTTGATGTTGAACAAGGAAAGCTTATGCTAAGGGTGAATGAAGAGACATTCACAATTGATGTGTTTGAAGCAATTAAACATCCTGTTGATGTTGAGGATTGTTTCAGGATTGATATCATCCAGGAGGTTGTGGATGAAGTAACAGGAGAAGAGAACCTGTTACTAGAGGAAGACCAATGTAAAGAAGAGAACAGTGGGGAATATTTTCAGGAAGAACCGGTAGTTGAGGAGCTTGAACAGAAGGTGGATGACATTCCCAAGGGAGCACCAAAGGTAGAGTTAAAAGAACTGCCTTCAAATTTGAAATATTTGTTCCTTAGGGATGATCAAACCTACCCAGCTATTATCAATGCATTCTTATCTGAAAGGGAGGAAATGAAGTTGGTAGAGGTACTTAAGAAGAACAAGACAACCATGGACTGGTCATTTTCTGATCTTAAGGGTATCAACCCTTCATTTTGCACTCACAAGATACTGATGGAGGAAGAAGTCAAACCAGTAAGGCAACCACAGAGGAGACTTAATCCAACTCTGAAAGAAGTAGTGAGGAAAGAGGTGGTGAAGTTACTTGATGCTGGAATGATTTAACCTATTTCAGATAGTGCTTGGGTGAGTCCAGTTCAAACAGTACCCAAGAAAGGAAGGATGACTGTGGTCATAAATGAAAATAATGAACTGATTCCCACAATAACAGTGACTAGCTGAAGGATGTGTGTAGACTACCGGAGACTCAACAAAGCAACCATAAAGGATCAATTCCCTATTCCATTCTTAGACCAGATGTTGGAGATATTAGCAGGACATGCTTTCTACTGTTTCTTGGACGGATACTCAGGTTATAATCAGATAGTTGTGGCTCCAGAAGATCAGGAGAAAACTGCATTTACTTGCCCCTATCGAATATTTGCATACCGGAGGATGCCTTTTGGTCTATGCAATGCACCTGCAACTTTTCAAAGGTGCATGCTTTCCATATTCTCTGACATGGTAGAAAGATGTATTGAGATTTTCATGGATGATTTCTCTTTTTTGGTCCTACTTTTGATGCATGTTTAGAAAACTTGGATAGTGTTTTGAAAAGATGCCAAGATTGTAATCTTGTGCTGAATTGGGAGAAATGTCACTTCATGGTGACAGAGGGTATTGTTTTGGGACACAAAGTGTCCAACAGATGCATTGAAGTAGACAAAGCCAAAATCTCTGTTATTGAGAAACTACCCCCTCCCATAAATGTTAAAGGTGTGAGAAGTTTTCTAGGACATGCTGGTTTTTACCGTCGTTTCATAAAAGATTTTTCAAAGATAGCAAAACCATTGTGCAAGTTGTTAGGAAAGGATCAAGAATTCCTATTTACTGATGACTGCTTCCATGCATTTAATGTGTTGAAAGACAAGTTGATTACTGCACCTATAATCATGGCACCTGATTTTTCATTACCTTTTGAACTTATGTGTGATGCTAGTGATTTTGCTGTGGGAGTAGTGCTAGGTCAAAGGAAGGATAAATTATTGCATGTTATATACTATGCCAGTAAAATTCTTAATGAAGCACAGAAAGTTTATGCAACTACAGAAAAAGAGTTATTGGCAATAGTATATGCATTTGATAAATTCAGGTCATATCGGCTAGGGTCCAAGGTTATTGTTTATACTGACCATGTAGCATTGAAGTATTTGTTAGCCAAAGAGGATGCTAAACCCAGGTTGCTCCGGTAGATGTTACTTCTGCAAGAGTTTGAAGTAGAGATTAAAGACAAGAAAGGAGTTGAAAACCTGGTAGCTGATCATTTATCAAGGATCACAGAGACAGATTTATAGGAGGGTCCAGAAGTAGTGATCAAAGAAGAGTTTCCTGATGAGCAAATACTGGCCATAAGCATTGTTACCCAGTTGGTGCATAATCAAGTTTTGTCTGTTGACACCCCACCATGGTTTGCTGATTTGCTAACTACAGAGCTGCTGGAGCCATGCCAAAGGATTTCACTTACCAGCAGAGGAAAAAATTATGCATGATGTGAAGAGATACATCTGGGATGAACCATATCTCTTTTATAGATGTTCTGATGGAGTAATAAGAAGATGTATTCCAGAAGAGGAGCAGAAGAGTGTTTTATGGCACTGCCATGGTTCAGCTTATGGTGGTCACTTTGCAGGGGAAAGAACAGCAGCCAAGGTTCTGATGAGTGGTTTTTACTGGCCCACATTGTACAAGGATGCCCGAAAATATGTGGAGGCATGTGACAATTGCCAAAGAACTGGGAATATCTCTAGAAGACATGAAATGCCTTTGAACAACATCTTGGAGGTGGAGATTTTTGATGTTTGGGGTATGGATTTTGTGGGACCTTTCCCTTCATCCTACTCTAACAAGTATATCCTGGTGGCAGTTGACTATGTTTCTAAATGGGTTGAAGCCATAGCCACTCCAACAAATGATTCTAGGGTAGTGATTGCCTTCTTAAGAAAGAACATCTTTGCCAGATTTGGGATTCCAAGAGCCATCATCAGTGATGGGGGCACTCATTTTGATAATAAGTGGGTTGAACAAGCTCTTGCAAAGTATGGAGTCCGACACAAGATAAGCACTCCATACCACCCGCAGACTTGTGGTCAAGTTGAAATTTCCAACAGGGAATTGAAAAGAATATTGGAGAAGAGTGTTGGGAATGCTAGGACTCAATGGTCTAGAAAACTTGATGACACCTTGTGGGCTTACAGGACAACATTCAAGACTCCAATTGGAATGTCTCCATTTCAATTGTTGTTTGGGAAAGCATGCCATTTGCCTGTTGGGTTGGAACGTAGAGCACCGTGGGCTGTCAGGTTTTTAAACTTTGATTCCAAGCCAGCAGGTGAAAAAAGGTTGCTTCAATTGGATGAATTAGATGAATCTCGTCTGCAAGCATATGAAAGTGCCAGCCAATACAAAGAGAAAACTAAATTATGGCATGATAGGAGGATCACACCTAGGGATTTCAAAGTGGGGGATCAGGTGTTGTTATTCAACTCAAGGTTGAAGTTGTTTCCAGGCAAGTTGAGATCCAGATAGTCTGGACCATTTGTAGTTAAGAGCATGAAGCCTTATGGAGCGGTGGAAATATGTTCTCAGAACTCTAACCGAAGTTTCACTGTTAATGGTCAGAGGTTAAAGCTTTATATTGGATCTGCTGTGGACAGGCAACTGATTTCAGTTGCCTTGTTGGAGGTAAGCTAGATTATACCCGTCAGGCTCGCGACGTTAAACACGCACTGAGTGGGAGGCAACCCACTGTACCAGGTATGTGACTTTGATGTTAATACCATGTTCAAAGAGGAGAAGAGGGAAGAGTGTTGAAAAACTTTTTAGAAAAAAATTCTGACAAGTGTTGGGCGCTAAAACGTTTATTCTGGACGTTTTAGCGTTCTGAGAATTGCACTAAGTGCAAACTCTCTGGCCATGCGCGCTAAAGCGCAGAAACTGAGCGCTTTAACGCTCTATAAGAGTACTGAAAAAAGAACTCTCTGGCCTAGAGCGCTAAAACGTTCACACTCAATGTTTTAGTGCTCTACTAATGAATCAAATGCAAGCACTCTGGCTCAGCGCGCTAAAACACTCATCATGACCGTTTTAGCGCGCAGTTGAACACCACGTGTGTCCACTTATCTGGTCCTGAGCGCTAAAACGGTTGGTTCTCAACGTTTTAGTGCCGAGTCACTAACTTTGAAATATACGGGCCTTTCCCTCACTCTTCTCTCCTTTTTCCTTTTTCACTTTACCTCTCTTCACATAGTCTCTGCATACCATTTTGAATTTCACTCTCAAATTTCGTTCATCTCATAAAGCATAAGGTATGAAACATCTTTCATTCTTCTTTCCCTCATGTTAGTGGAGTGCAAGTCTAGGAGTTACTTAGGTTGTTTAGGTTTTTTTTATTTTTTTTATTTTTTTATCATTTCTTCATCATGATTCCATATTTTTCTGTTAAATTCTTGTTGTGGATGTTTTTCGGGCTGTATATTATGTTGATTTCTGGGTTTGAAGTTCAATTCTAATGGACTTCAATGTTACATCTTTGCCCACACCCAGAAGGTGTTTGCTGAAATTCCTGACTCAGAATAGTCAGGGCGCTAAAACGCTGGTTCTCAACGTTTTAGCTCTCAGACAGGGTAAAGCAGGATTACGGCCAGGCCGCTAAAACGCTCCCAGTGACCGTTTTAGCGCCCAAGCCCTGCTGTATACATGATGTTTATTTGATTTTTGGAATTAAGGGGGGTGTTTACTGGCCTAATGAGGGATACAATTGAATCATGTTCTCAATCTAAATCTGGGAATTAGATCCCATACTGTTCACTGCATCACTGATTTGTTTTCTTGATGAACAGATTATGTCTACCTCTCCACCCAACAAAAGCAGCAAGAAGAGGTCTAGGAGGTCTAAGACTTCATCACCTCCACCACCTCCTCCGGTTTTTGATGAACATTTTTGGAGGAATGCTGAACATGAGGACAGATTTACTAAGAAGACTTCCTCAAGACCCTTTGTTCAGGAAAGACAATTCATCCTAGACACTGATGAATATCCGGAATTCCAATCTCAGTTGAGGAGAAGGGAATGGGTCACCTTTGGTGAAATTCTGGTGAACAGCAGCCCGACCATAGCACGGGAATTTTATGCCGATGCATATAATGGTGATGAAGGGGGACAAAGAACTTTTGTTAGTTGGGTGAGTGGCAAGCAAGTTAAATATGATGCCTACACTATTCAAAAGCTTCTCAAGATTAAGAACTGTGATACCACCCAGGCTCTCACTTGTGACTTCCGAAGAAATTGGCAGAAAATTGACATCCCACCAAGGAGGAAGGATCCTGCTTTTGAGAATTGGACCAAGTTGGGGGCAGCTGAACCCATCTTGCAAACTGTAGCAAATCCCAAATTGTTGTGGTTGAGACAATTGAATGGAGAAGCCAGGGTTTGGTTCCATTTCATAGCTTCCAACATGATGCCTTCCTCCAATCAAGCGTAGGTAAATTTGATGAGGGCTGTTTTAATATCCACCATCATGACCGAGGGGAAAGTGGAGCTGCCCATCCTTCTCCAGGACAGTATATATGACATGGCCCATTCTGCAGCACATATGCTCTAGACCATTGCTCTATGATCCAGCTTTTGTGTCAGAAAGCTGGTGTGGATGTCACTGATAATGGAGTGCAAGTTAAGTTGCACCCTGTAACAGCCCGTGTTAACCCGGATTGTTAACACACTATCGTATTAAGCCACGCTTAATAAAAATGCGGAATAATTTTCTTTAATTCAATTATGACGTCATTAACTTAACCAACTTGTTTACTTAATCATTTTCATAAAAATACTGCCTGTATATAAATTGCAAGACATCTAACTGAATACCTCGTACATAAATATGATGTAACTAAAGCCACAGGACTACAACACGTAGCCTGGGTCAAAATCCTGATACTTTAATTACAACATTAAAATAAAAGGACAATAACACAATCATGTGGCATGGACAAACCCCATGCTCACCAAATAAGGCAACAATGCCCAATATCAGTCATAACATAAACTTAACATAAATGAAGCAGAAAACATAACAGCAGTCAAATAAACAGCAATCCACAACCAGCACGTCAGCATGTCATAAATATCAACTCAGCTCTGGCCTCCTGCCACCTGAGCCCTCAACATTACCTGATCCTGAAATAAGCGTTCCCCAAACGTGGGGTGAGATCTCTAACAAGAAATCTCAGTAAGATAAGGGGTCCTCAAGGAGTCTCCACCCCAAGCTCACTTACATGTGCAATATAAGTTCTAAAAACAGTATTACAGTATAAGTTCCAAAACTATGCGATGCAGCAATTAATCATGTCATGTGTGCTTTCAAATCTACTGGCCAGAGAAATGTAGGAATACGTCTATGCCTACATGAGTACATGGATACTACCTGCACCTCACCCACATGCTTCTCCATCTTGTATGTACTACATACTCAGGATTTCCGTCTAGGTGGACAACACATGCATAACATAAAAGCTCATTACATATAAACAGCTCAACAGCATTTCCAAAATAATCAAAGCATGTAACACAGCATGCATAAACCCATCCCCATGGGACATGGTGGAACAACAAAATGGCTAAACCGAGGACACGAACGCTTACCTTGCAAGCTAGCTATCCAAGCCAAAAGTCCAATCACTCACAAGTCCACAAACAGCAGTATCACAATCTGATATGGACCATTAACAAGTCAATATTAAAGCATCACAAGCATACAACTTAAAGACTACGCCTTTCCTTTACGTTTTACGTCTTAAGGCTTCCAACAAAGCCATAAGCCCTTAATCATATGATTCTGACTTAGTCCATTTATTACAGAAGTTCAACTTCCTTAAACTAGGGTCCACACACACCCAATAGCTTACTGTTCATACAGCACAGCTACTGTCTGCGCAGAACCCAGGATATCCGGATATCAGAAGGGGCATATCCGGATATGCAATATCCGGATATCACACTGGACATATCCGGATATGTCATATCCGGATACCCAGATCCCATATCCGGATATCAATATCCGGATACCATATCCGGATACTGATATCCGGATATCTGTTCGACAAATATCCGGATATCTCACGACAGAATGCAGTTTCTGCATTTCGTGAATATCCATCCCAAAGATCCAACTTTTAACACATGTACACGTTAAAGCATGCATCTTTAAGCATATACAAGTTCATTTAGGTGTTGGTTACTTCATTTTAACTTTTTACATGCCAAGACACCAACTTTAAGCAAAATAAATTCATGATCATGGTGAGGTAACTTACCAAAGCTCAAAACAGAGGCAAGTTGTGCTCTTGGAGCTCTCCCAAGGTTCCTCAAACTCAGCCTAAGTAGAAGCACGAAAATGGCACTTCAAGATGGGTTCTTGCACCACAAGAAGGCACTTTGAAGCTCACAATGACTACCACAAGGTAGCCATCACTAAAGCTCCAAACTCATGCTCACTAACTACACACACACAGCTTTCTCAACTCAGAATGATGGCCACAATGCAGCCCCAAGGTTAACTCTCACCTTCACAAATGTTTAAACAAGCATGAAAGGTGATAACTTGGCTAAAGAATGAAGGAGGAAGAAGAAGAAGAAGAAGAAGAAGAAGAAGAAGGGTGGCAGCTGCAGCCACAAGTCACGTAGGTAGAGTATGGCCTAGGGTTTTGTGCCCTTAATGGGTCTATATATAGGCAAAGCCACTAATCGCACAGTATTAGCCTTAATAGCAAAGTAAAAGATCTTGATCTCAAACTTTAGAATCTAGACCTACGCATTTTTCTAAGATTTGTCATATTTTTATTTTATTTTTCGGAGCACCTTTCCGGTACGCGCTTTTCCATAGCCAGTATCAGTTCTGGCATCAGATTACGTCATTTCGACTTGAAACTTGTTTTACAAGTCATAAATAATATTCTAGTAATTATCATGCATTCTTTATAATTTTCCGGAGTACTTTTCCGGTACGCTTTTATAAGCAGAACCGGTATCTGCGTTTTTCTTCCGAAAAGCGACTTTCAGCATTTTTACTCACTCAATATAATTATCTAAGCCCATTAATAATTATTAGGGTCAATTATGGAATTATTTCCTAATTATCATAATTAACTTGCTAATTACCTTAATTAGCGGTGCGGGTTCTTACATTCACCCCACCTTTTTTAAGGATTTTGTCCTCAAAATCAGAAACATACCTGTCTCGAAAGTCGGGATACTGTCGGAGAAGCTCATCCTCTCGCTCCCAGGTACACTCCTCAGGAGTTCTTCCTGACCATTGTACTTTGACCATCGGAATGATCTTGCTCCTCAACTGCTTCTCGCCACGATCGAGAATCTTGAGTGGTCCGACGGGAGTCTTTAGGTTCTCCCGAGCCTCCACATCATCCGGCTGCACCACGTGCGAAGGATCTGCTATGTACTTCCGAAGCTGAGACACGTGAAACACGTCGTGGAGGTTGGCTAGGTTCGGAGGTAAGGCGAGTCGATAGGCAACTGGTCCTACTCTACCAAGGATCTGGTAGGGCCCAATGAATCGCGGGCTCAACTTCCTCACGCCGAGTGCCCGTCCAACACCGGTGACAGGTGAAAGTTTCACAAACACGTGCTCACCTTCACTGAACTCCAGTGGTCGATGCTTGACATCGTAGTAGCTTTTCTGGCGATTCTGCGCCTGCTTCAACTTTTCCCTGATCATCTGGATCTGTAGGGTAGTATCTTGGACAAAGTCCAAGCCGAACAGCTCTTTATCTCCAACTTCAGACCAGCAGGTAGGAGTCCGACACCTCCTACCGTACAGCGCCTCGTAGGGTGCCATGCCCAGACTAGCATGAAAACTGTTGTTGTACTAGAATTCAACCAACGGAAGGTACCTATCCCATGCAGAACCCTGCTCCAACGTGCAAGCTCTCAACATGTCCTCCAATGTCTGGATGGTCCGCTCAGTCTGTCCGTCAGTCTGAGGGTGATAGGCGGTACTCAATCTCAACTGCGTACCAAAAGCCTCCTGCAGCGCCTCCCAGAACTGAGATGTGAACTTCGGGTCCCTATCACTGATGATACTCTCGGGCACCCCGTGAAGCCTCACAATCTCACGGACATATAGTTTGGCCAACTGCTCTGTAGTGAAGCTCACCTTCACTGGAAGAAAATGGGCAGACTTGGTCAATCTGTCCACTATGACCCAAATAGAGTCACATCCAGCCTGAGTTTTTGGCAATCCCACCACGAAGTCCATGGAAATACTCTCTCACTTCCACTGTGGAATCTCCAGAGGTTGAAGTTTACCAGACGGTTTCTGGTGCTCAATCTTCACCTTCTGACAAATCAAACACTTGGATACGTAGATCGCTATGTCCTTCTTCATGCCCGGCCACCAAAAATTCCTTTTTAAGTCCTGGTACATTTTTGTGGCACCAGGGTGAATAGTAAACCGGCCCTTATGAGCCTCTGCCATAACCTCTTCGGTCAAAGGCCCTCGAGGAATAACAATCCTCTTCTGGAACAGCAGCAATCCGTCCTCATTCCAAGACACACCGTCCTGGTTCTTCACATAGTCAAGGCACTCTCTTTGCACTTGCGCCTCTTTGATCTTTTCCATCAGTTCATTAATCACTTCTGCTGTTTCTAACTCAAGCAGTGCACCCCCAAACAAGGAGTTCACTCTCAAGTCTCTGAACTTCTCGATCACCTCGTAGTCGTTCATCATTAAACTGGATAAGCTCACGGATTTCCAACTCAAAGCATCGGCTACCACGTTGGCCTTGCCAGGATGGTACCTCAACTCAAAGTCGTAGTCCTTCAAGAACTCCATCCATCTTCGTTGTCTCATGTTCAACTCCTTCTGGTCAAACAGATACTTCAGGCTCTTGTGGTCACTGAATACAGCAAACTTCATGCCAAACAGGTAATGCCTCCAAATCTTGAAAGCAAAAACAATGGCTGCCAACTCCAAGTCATGAGTCGGGTAGTTCTCCTCATGAGGTTTCAACTGTCTTGAAGCGTAAGCAACCGCTTTCCCTTTCTGCATCAGCACACAACCGAGTCCTTTACCAGAGGCATCGCAGTATAACTCGAATTGCTCCGCAGGATCAGGAAGGACTAACACAGGAGCAGTAGTCAGTCTCTCCTTCAACTCCTGGAAACACTCCTCACACTCATGTGTCCACACGAATGGAGTCTCCTTTCGGGTAAGGCGAGTCATCGGTAGCACCATCTTGGAGAATCCTTCTATGAACCTCCGATAGTAGCCTGCCAAACCCAAGAAGCTTCTCAGTTCTGTAACCGTCTTGGGCCTCTCCCAGTCCATCACGGCCTCAATCTTGTTAGGATCAACTGCAACTCCATTAGCAGAAATCACATGACCCAGAAATTTCACCGCCTTGAGCCAGAACTCACATTTCGACGGCTTAGCATATAGCTTTTTCTCTTTCAGCACTTGCAACACGATCTTCAAGTGCTCAGTATGCTCCTCCTCCGTCTTGGAGTAGATCAAAATGTCGTCAATGAAGACGATCACAAACTGATCCAGGTACGGCTGGAAGATCCTGTTCATGTAGTCCATGAACACTGCGGTTGCATTGGTGAGTCCAAACGGAATCACCAAGTACTCATAGTGCCCGTACCTCGAACGAAATGCTGTCTTTGGGACATCCTCCGGCTTTACCCGTATCTGATGGTAACCGGACCGGAGGTCAATCTTGGAATACATGCAAGCACCCCTGAGCTGATCCAGCAAATCGTCAATGCGTGGAAGAGGGTACTTGTTCTTGATTGTCACCTTGTTCAACTGTCTGTAGTCGGTGCACAACCGCATGGTCCCATCTTTCTTTTTCACGAAAATGACCGGTGCTCCCCAGGGAGACACACTCGGCCGAATAAAATCTTTTGCTGAAAGCTCCTCAATGTGCTTCTTCAGCTCCGCCAACTCTGGTGGCGACATCCGGTATGGAGCCAACGATATAGGCCCCACACCAGGCAATAAATCGATGGAGAACTCTATCTCCCTCTGTGGTGGAAACTCAGGAATCTCCTCAGGAAGCACCTCGAGGAACTCCTTCACCACAGGAATGCCAGTGAGATCCTCCTGCGTCCCACTCACCAAACCTCCCAACGTGACATAGCCAAATGCCCCTGCTCTCAAGGCCCTCCTCGCCTGCAGGACTGAAATGAACGGTGAGGAACTGGCTGTGGACCCACCCGGAGACATCACCACTTTCTTGGCACAGCAATCAATCATTGCACAGTTTCTGGACAACCAATCCATGCCCAGAATAATCTCAAGGTTGGCCATCGGCAATCCTATCAGATCTACCGAGAAATCACGGCCATCCCACTGAAACGCTACATCGCGATGAACAGTGGAGGTCAAACATTTTTCTCCGGTGGCGGTGGTCACCCGCATCGGTGGAGAAAGCACATCACTGGGCAACTCAAGCCCCACAGCAATAGGGGTAGCAACAAAAGAGTGCGTTGCCCCGGAATCAAACAATACATCAACAGCTGAACCGCCAATGGTAACAGTACCTCGGACCAGGTTCGGAGCTCTGTCCGACTGCTGACGATCAAGTGTGTAGACTCGTCCTGTAGTAGGTGGCACGGCTGGTACCCCAGTAGGAACCATCTGCAATGGCACAGCCTGCACTGCAGCAACTCTCGCCGTCGGGCAATCTCTGGAGTAGTGGCCCTCCTTGCCACACTGGAAACAAATCAGCTGACCGGTAGAGCACGGCCCAAAATGTGACTTCCCGCATCTCGAACATCTGGGAGCAGGAGGTCTAGCTGTGTTCCCCTGAGCAGCAGTCTTTCTGAACTGATTTGGCGCTTGCTTAGCCGCCAACGGTTTGCCCTTGCCCTTGTTGGCAAAATTCTTGTTCTTCCAGGGAGTAGAACCACCAGCGCTCTGCGGCACCTCAACCTTGGCCCTCTTGGCCTGACTCGCACGGCAGTAATCCTCGATGTCGCGGCACTGCTGCACCAACGCTCCGAAGTCTCTCGAAGCAGAACCAGCGAGATGTCCAGCAATATCCTCATTAAGTCCCCTCCAGAACTTGGCAGCAAGAAAAACGGGAGTCGGTCTCGCCATGCGGAAATGAGAGAACTTGACCAGTTCATTAAACTTGGCCAGGTACTCGTCGACAGACAACGAGCCCTGTACCAACCGGTCGAACTCTCCTTGCTTCCTCTCCTGAGAGTCGTAAGGAAAATACTGGCCCAAGAAGCTCTCCTCGAAGAATGGCCACGTCATCACATGGCCCTGCATCTCGTAGACCTGAGAAAGGTTGGTCCACCACTCATGGGCCTCGCCCTCCAGCATGTAAGTGGCGAACAGCAGCTTCTGCGGATCCGTGCATTGCATGATCCGGAAAATCTTGTCCAACGCCTGAAGCCATCTAGCAGCAGCAATGGGATCGTACGATCCGTCGAAGGTAGGTGGCTTATGCTTGCGGAAAGCATTCAGCCGGCGATCGATCTCGTCACGATCCTCAGCAAGTACGGGGATAGTCTGCATAGCCCCCGTCAAGTGACTACCCTCACCCATCTGGCTCTGGGTGTCCTCCTGTTGACTAGGCGGAGGTGGAGGCGGTGGCGGCGGTGGAGGTGGTGGAGGACCCTGGCCCGCAGCAGGACCAGCCCTCAACTCCTCCAACATGACCCTCATCATAGTCATGTTGGCCATCCGGTTCTCCTCCAGGACCTCTGCCGTGGTTTGCCGGTTCGCATCTCGAATAGCGTCCAGCATCGCCCGGTTCGCCAGCCTCGTGGCTTCCTGGTCGGCTAGTCGGGCCGCCTGCATCTCAGCTAATGCAGCCAGGACAGGATCCGTCTGATCTTCGCTTGTACTCGTGTTCCTCCTTGGTGGCACCATGACTCTGCACAAGTTACACAAAGAATGAGTTGATCAGGCCCACGCCATGTGGTCACATATGCATCATCATGACACATACCAGTCAGAGAGAACACAAAGTAGACACGCAACGACACATCCTAAGTTATTGCAATACATACAGGCTTTTCCCTAGAAAGTGCTCTGATACCATAAAATGTAACAGCCCGTGTTAACCCGGATTGTTAACACGCTATCGTATTAAGCCACGCTTAATTAAAATGCGGAATAACTTTTTCTTTAATTCAATTATGACGTCATTAACTTAACCAGCTTGATTACTTAATCATTTTCATAAAATACTGCCTGTATGTAAATTGCAAGACAACTAACTGAATACCTCGTACATAAATAAATGTGTGTATCTAGAACCGCAGGACTACAAAACGCAGCCTGGGTTAAAATCCTGATACATTAATTACAACAGCGAATTAAAAGACATAATCAAACCATGTGGCATGGACAAACCCCATGCTCACCAAGTAAGGCAACAATGCCCACAAATAGTCTCAACATAAACTTAACATAAACAGAGCAGAAAATATAAATAAGCGGGAAACGTAACAGCAGTCAATCCAGCAAGACAGCACATCAGAATATCAGCTCAGCTCTGGCCTCCTGCCACCTGAGCCCTCAACATTACCTGATCCTGAAATAAGCGTCCCCAAACGTGGGGTGAGATCTCTAACAAGAAATCTCAGTAAGACAAGGGGTCCTCAAGGAGTCTCCACCCCAAGCTCACTTACATGTGTAATATAAGTTCTAAAAACAGTATTACAGTATAAGTTCTAAAATCATGCGATGCAGCAATTAATCATGTCATGTGTGCTTTCAAATCTACTGGCCAGAGAAATGTAGGAATACGTCTATGCCTACATGAGTACATGGATACTACCTGCACCTCACCCACATGCTTCTCCATCTTGTATGTACTACATACTCAGGATTGCCGTCTAGGTGGACACCACATGCATATCATAATAGCTCATTACATATAAACAGCTCAACAGCATTTCCAAAATAATCAAAGCATGAAACACAGCATGCATAAACCAATCCCCATGGGACATGGTGGAACATCAAAATGGCTAAACCGAGGACACGAAAGCTTACCTTGCAAGCTAGCTATCCAAGCCAAGAGTCCAATCACTCACAAGTCCACAAACAGCAGTATCACAATCTGATTTGGACCATTAACAAGTCAATATTAAAGCATCACAAGCATACAACTTAAAGACTACGTCTTTCCTTTACGTTTTACGTCTTAAGGCTTCCAACAAAGCCATAAGCCCTTAATCATATGATTCTGACTTAGTCCATTTATTACAGAAGTTCAACTTCCTTAAACTAGGGTCCACACACACCCAATAGCTTACTGTTCATACAGTACAGCTACTGTCTGCGCAGAACCCAGGATATCCGGATATCAGAAGGGGCATATCCGGATATGCAATATCCAGATATCACACTGGACATATCCGGATATGTCATATCCGGATACCCAGATCCCATATCCGGATACCCAGATCCCATATCCGGATATCAATATCCGGATACCATATCCGGATACTGATATCCGGATATCTGTTCGACAAATATCCGGATATCTCACGACAGAATGCAGTTTCTGCATTTCGTGAATATCCATCCCAAAGGTCCAACTTTTAACACATGTACACGTTAAAGCATGCATCTTTAAGCATATACAAGTTCATTTAGGTGTTGGTTACTTCATTTTAACTTTTTACATGCCAAGACACCAACTTTAAGCAAAATAAATTCATGATCATGGTGAGGTAACTTACCAAAGCTCAAAACAGAGGCAAGTTGTGCTCTTGGAGCTCTCCCAAGGTTCCTCAAACTCAGCCTAAGTAGGAGCACGAAAATGGCACTTCAAGATGGGTTCTTGCACCACAAGAAGGCACTTTGAAGCTCACAATGACTACCACAAGGTAGCCATCACTAAAGCTCCAAACTCATGCTCACTAACTACACACACACACAGCTTTCTCAACTCAGAATGATGGCCACAATGCAGCCCCAAGGTTAACTCTCACCTTCACAAATGTTTAAACAAGCATGAAAGGTGATAACTTGGCTAAAGAATGAAGGAGGAAGAAGAAGAAGAAGAAGAAGAAGAAGAAGGAGAAGAAGAAGAAGGGTGGCAGCTGCAGCCACAAGTCACGTAGGTAGAGTATGGCCTAGGGTTTTGTGCCCTTAATGGGTCTATATATAGGCAAAGCCACTAATCGCACAGTATTAGCCTTAATAGCAAAGTAAAAGATCTTGATCTCAAACTTTAGAATCTAGACCTACGCATTTTTCTAAGATTTGTCATATTTTTATTTTATTTTTCGGAGCACCTTTCCGGTACGCGCTTTTCCATAGCCAGTATCAGTTCTGGCATCAGATTACGTCATTTCGACTTGAAACTTGTTTTACAAGTCCTACATAATATTCTAGTAATTATCATGCATTCTTTATAATTTTTCGGAGTACTTTTCCGGTACGCTTTTATACCGAGTAGCAGAACCGGTATCTGCGCTTTTCTTCCGAAAAGCGACTTTCAGCATTTTTACTCACTCAATATAATTATCTAAGCCCATTAATAACTATTAGGGTCAATTATGGAATTATTTCCTAATTATCATAATTAACTTGCTAATTACCTTAATTAGCGGTGCGGGTTCTTACACATACTGTTCTATGTTATACTAATTTGTTTTCTTGATGAACAGGATTATGTCTACACCTCCACCAAAGAAAGGTAGCAAGAAGAGGTCTAGGGTGTCTCAAACTTCTGCACCTACAACACCTCCTCCTGCTTTTGATGATCATTTTTGGAGGAGTGTTGAGCATGAGGTCAGATTTACAAATAAGACTTCTTCTAGACCATTTATCTGGGAAAGGCAGTTTATCCTGGACACGGATGAGTATCCTGAGTTCCAGTCTCAGTTGAAGACTAAGGAATGGGTCACATTTGGTGAAATTTTGGTGAATAGCAACCCGGCCATAGCACGAGAATTTTTTGCCAATGCTTATAATGGTGACGAGGGTGGAAAGAGGCATTTTGTTAGTTAGGTGCGAGGCAAGCAAGTCAAATATGATGCGCATACTACTCAGAAGCTTCTAAAGATCAAGCATTGTGATACCACCCAGAATCCCAATTGTGCATTCCGAAGAAATTGACAGAAAATTGACATTCCACCTAGGAGAAAGGATCCTGCATTTGAGACTTGGACCAAGTTAGGGGCAACCGAACCCATATTGCAAACCATAGCAAAGCCTGGTGAGAAATGGGAAATGACCAAGGATAAGGTCAATCCCAAATTGTTATGGTTAAGGCAACTGAATGGAGAAGCCCGAGTTTGGTTCCATTTTATAGTCTCCAATATTATGCCTTCCTCCAATCAAGCGGAGGTCAATCTGATGAGAGTTGTTCTGATATCCACCATCATAACAAAAGGGAAGGTGGAGCTACCCATCCTTCTCCAGGATAGTATATATGACATGGCCAATTCTGATAGCAGTACACATGCTTTAGGTCATTGTTCTCTGATCCAGCTTCTGTGTCAGAAAGCTGGTGTGGATGTTACTGATGATGGAGTGCTAGTTAAGTTGCACCCAAAAATCGATGCCAAGCTGATACGGGATCAATTGAGGATTGGAGGGGATGGACCTACACGGTTGACACCTGGCAGGAAGCTCAAGGCTGAAGCGGATGCAGAGATTGAAAAGAGAATAAGATCAGGGGAACAGTGGCTGATCAATGCTGATATTCGTATGGGGCACTTACACCGTTGTCTCAAGTTTATGCAGGCGAGTCAATAGTCATTTTAGACTCATGTGATTAAGATGCTGACTGATATATGTGAGGCCCAGGGCTTAGAGACATCTGCATTCCAACCTGCTGTTTACCCTTATTTAAAGGAAGAGGATGCATTTAAGGCAGCTGTCGGCACCCATCTTGATGATGACAGTGAGACTTCTGATGATGATACTTCTGATCATGCTGCTCAGGCCACTGAGAGAGAGACTGCTGCTACTAATCCGGATATTGCAGGTCCATTGGCTCGAACTAGTGCAGGTGCAGCACATGCTGATTATACACCACTTCCACATTCAGATCCAGGCGATCCCTTTGATTCGGATGATGAGGATATAGCGTCCTACATGGACTCTTGATTTCACAGCTTTCTATTTTTAATTTTATTTTTACAGTTATTTTAGTTTATTTTGTTGATACAATTTATTTTTGTAAATTGGTTAAGTACATTGAGATTTCACTGTTTTGTTGATACACATTGTGATAGTACTGATGCTATTGGTTGTATATTAATGCGTTTTAGTGATCCACTGTTATTTTAGATTTAAATTAGTTGATAGGGACAGCAACGTTTAAATCTGGGAATTGGGGAGTGATTGAATGGCATTTGAACTTAATGGAGATGTCACACGAGTGGATGAGCCAAAACAGGGAAACATCTCAATCTCTTTTCTTTAGTTCTTCTTTGTGAATAAATTTTTAGTGTGATTTAGATGTTAGTTATAGTTTAGAATTTGGATTTTAATTTTTCTTTTATGAAATTTCATGAGGATTTGACTGATTAGAATTTTAGATGATTGATCAAATTAAGGATATAATCTTATGCCTTGCATGTTGAGAAATGAAATGATTGCGTGACTCATTCAATGTGTAAGAGTGAAGAGATTAGTTTTGATGCATAGAGAGGAAGTCAAGCATGCACTCTGAACTGTGAAGAAATTGAGCCTATATAGAAATTTGTGTGATTTAGATGTTAGTTGTAGTTTAGAATTTGGATTTTGATTTTTCTTTTATGAAAGTTCTTGAGGATTTGACTGATCAGAATTTTAGATGATTGATCAAATTAAGGATATAATCTTATGCCTTGCATGTTGAGAAATGAAATGATTGCATGACTCATTCAATGTGTAAGAGTAGAGAGATTAGTTTTGATGCATAGAGAGGAAGTCAAGCATGCACTCTGAACTGTGAGGAAATTGAGCCTATACAGAAATTTGTGTTCAGATAGCATTTCACTGCATGAGTAACTCTAGAACTTGCCTTGTTTCTTGTTTGAAATGATTGATGATTTATAGGGTAGAGGCATTTCCTTCTTGAACCAGAAAGTCAAATGGTCAACCCTTAAGTTCCTGTTGCATGAAACCTTTGAGTCTAGCTTGTTGTTGATGAACCACCACATCTATTTCAATCCTTTAGATTAAAAGTTTTATATAAGTGATAAGGGGTGGAGTGTTTTGTGGAGTAAAGTTTTTTTGCAATAAGTGAATGTACAAGGTGTTTGAAACATGAGGAAGAAGGAAAGGGAATAAAAAGAAAAGAAGAAAAGGTTATGAAAAACAAAGTGTTTGGAAGAGATAGAGGAAACTGTTAAAAGACACAAAGTGTCTGAAAGAAAAAGAAACAAAAAGAAATTTTTTGTTAAAGACACAAAGTGTCAGGAAGAAAAGGAGGAAGAAAGGTTCAAAGAAAAAAAAAGAGAACAATGAATGAAAAGGAAGAAAGATTAGGGAATTAGGAAGATATTGATAAATATTGTGATTCCCTCTTATCTGAATCTGATTCATTTGATCTGAACTTTTCCTGCCACAGAAATCCTTAACTCTAGTCAAGCCATACACCAAGCCTCATTGCCAATCATATTAAGACCTTTTTGATCTGCCTTATAGATCATTTGTACCATGAAAAATGAGAAGATGGGCATGCCTATGGAAGTTTGAGTGTATTGAAGAATGAGTGACAAGTTGATCCATAAACACTAGCGTGCAAGAGAGTTAAATTCTCACAATTTTTGAGAAGTTCATAGTGAGGGGGTCTTGTTGTTTGGAAAGTCTTTGTATGTCATCTTTACTGATCTATTGAAAAAGCATATATGATGTTGGCAAGTCATAAGAAATAAGAGATTGCATGGTTGTAAGTTGTATCAATGTGATCTTTTGTTGAATTAAGTATATCCTCATGAGTTTCATCTGTAAGAATCTCGAATCCTTCTTTATTGTGAGTTCATTACTGAGGACAACAATGTCCAAATCTGGGAATTGTGATAAACCCCTAGTTCATCAGGTTTTTCAGCATAAATTAGTATCAATTTGTGTGATTAATTGGATGAAAAGGAGGTTAATGTCCTAGAAATCCCTCAAGTGCAAGTTCTGAAAGCTTTGTTGAGAATTTACACTGTCTTGTAGGGAAAGGAAGCCCAAAAAGAAGCAGAAAGAAGGAAGAAGATTTTGGAGAAAGGGAGAATGCCTAAGTGTTGAGCGCTAAAACGTCCACATGGACCGTTTTAGCGCGCTGCTACGAATTAAAGGCGAAAGTTGCTGGTGCTGAGCGCTAAAACGTCCACACAAAACGTTTTAGCGCGCTTCTGCGAACTAAGAGCGGAAGTTTCTGGAGCTCAGCGCTAAAACGTCCACACAGAACGTTTTAGCGTGCTGCTGTTGGAAAAGTTTCGGGTCTTGGGCGCTAAAACCTCCTAATCAAACGTTTTAGCGCCCTTATGTGGAAAAAGTCTCTGGTCTCAGACGCTAAAACGTTCAAATCAAGTGTTAACGTTTTAACGTTGGATTCAGTTAAAAGCAGTTGGGTATTTGCCAGCCATGGACGCTAAAACGCCCATCAAGAACGTTTTAGCGCCCAATGCAGTTAAAAATAGTTGGACAAGCGTCAAGCCTGGACGCTAAAACGCTCATCAAGACCGTTTTAGCGCCCATGTTGTTTTTCAGCAGAATTTGTAACACTATAAAAGGCAAAGGCCTTCACATTTTAAATATATATCGCTCTACCATATCTCTCTCTCCTACATCAGATCTTCTGATCTGACTTCTCTCTCTTTTACTTTCCAAATTCTTAGGAGTAGTGTTTCATATGTAATTACACTTGAAGATTGAAGACTTACTATCATGACAATAGAGTTTGTTCTTTCTTCTTCTCTTATCTTTATTTTAATTATGTCTGAGTAGAGTCCTTTGTAGTCTGATTCAATGGAACTCAAGTGTGAATTTATGAATGGTTAATTAGATATCTTGTTTCTCTTATGTGATTTGGATGAAGTTGCCTTGATCAATTCTTCATGTTAATGGAATAGTGTAGAACATACATGTTTACATTATTCTATAGTTGACAACTTCATCATTAGTGTTTTAGTAGTCAAGACATTGATGCTATGATACTAGTGTAATCTTAAGACCTTAGTAATTAATGCATGTATTATGAAAGGAATCACCAAGACATTGGGGTTTCTGATTAATGTGTCTATCAGGGTAGTAAGACATTATATCTTGATGATAAGTAAAAGGTTGATTAACATCACATAGTAGATAATTCATGATGGAAATTGGTTCGTCCATAAGTTCATGCTTGAGGGAAATTGACATCTGACTACTTGTTAAGTTATATTCATAAATTGTGTGTTTTGAAATTCTTTAATTTTATGCAATCTAAATTTCTATTGACAAGAAATCCATGCAATTCAGAACTTTTTGGTTGATTCAACTCAATAACATTTGGTTAGTTAGTGCTTGACACAATTCCTCGTGCGAACGATCTTTACTTATCATTTTATTACTTGTATGACTAGTGCACTTGCTAATAGGACAACATATGACAATTTACATAAAGGAAAAAGTTAAGTCACATAGTTACAAAGGACTATTGTGATACTATACATGAGTCTTCCGCTACTTTAATCAAGTATGCAACGCTTTTAATATCACATGACATGTTAACAAATCAGCTAGAGACGGGGCGTTATAATGATCGACAATGGAAAGTGTAGTATCTCTAGCCAATAGTATGATGATATGAATAGGGGTTTGTAATCAAGGGTATGTGTACACCTGGAGATGGTGAATGCTATGGATGATAGTATTAACAAGGTTTAGGATAAGAGATGCCGCACTTTGATAATATGCTGGTGTATTATAAGGCCCTATTAGTAGTTGAGAGGGCGTAAGATGATCTAAAGCTGAAACCTCACAGGTGGTAATCATGGGTGTAGTGGTGGTGGCTAGGAGATCGTGGAGTACTAACCCCCGATCCAAGTTGATGGGCTATGACGGGCTCAATTACCTAGCCGGCTAATGGTCTAGCCACCTACCTTTTCCCTTACTCTCGCATCAAATCAATTTGAAGGTTCTATTCCACCATTTCTACGAGATTCTATGTCCCTTGATTTGTCTAAGAATAAATTTTCAGATTCTCTTTGGTTTTTATGTGCTAATGGTACAGTTGAAACATTAGCCTAATTAGACCTTTCAAATAATTACTTTCCTAGACAAATTTCGGACTGTTGGAGCCATTTCAAGTCATTAACTTATTTATATTTGAGTTCCAACAATTTTTCAAGAAAGATTCCTACTTCAATGGGATTGCTTCCTGAACTTCAAGTATTTCTTTTGAGAAACAATAGCTTAACTGAGGGGATCCCTTTCTCTTTGAAGAGTTGCACAAAGTTAGTAATGCTAGATGCATCAGAAAATAGATTATCAAGACCTATCCCTTCTTGGATTGGGAGCAAATTACAACAGTTGCAAATTTTAAGCCCTTGAAGGAATCACTTTTTTGGAGGTATACCATTTCAAATTTGTCATCTAAAAAAATTCAGCTCTTAGATCTCTCGTTGAACAACCTATCTGGACGAATTCCCAAATGCTAATTTTTTTTTACTTCAATAGCTCAAAAGACTTCCTCAAGAGATTATCCAGGTCATATGTATCTTTCCAACCCCGGTGGTAGACCAAGTGATGATTCATTTGGTTTGAATGCATTCTTGATGTGGAAAGGTGTGGAGCAAATGTTCAAGAATAATGTGCCACCTATCTTCCTCCTCTGGCGAAAGAGCAGGCTTCTACTCGCGCTGCGGGAGCGAACCACAACAAGAAACGAACTCTACAAAAATCTCATCTCTAGATCTGACTCCTTTTCTCCTTTTTTTTTTAGTTCAAAAGAAAACAAAAAAGGAATAGAAATTGACCAGAGATGATAGGTTTTGGTAGGGTCTGCAGCTACAGGAAGGAGAAGAAGGAGGAGGAGAAAGGGAAAAAAATAGAAACAAAAAGAAGAAAAAATTAGGAAGAAGAGAATAAAGCTTAAATGGGAGAGTGGGCAGCTAAAATATTAAGAGGGGATTATAAAAATTTAACAAAAAGATAAGCTGGAAATTGTTTTTGCTATTTAACGGAGTACTCATTATTTATGTCCAGTTTTTAGTTTTAATATTGTAAATTTTCTAAATGAATTTCAATATTGGTGAGATATCTTTATATTTCTTTGCAAAATTGATAAGTATTGTAATCTTAGCTTTAATTTTTGTTAAATTATTGAATATTAAATATAATATACAATATTTAAATTAAAAATTATTTAATATCAAAATATGTCATAACGTGTCAAAATCTAACATTTTTCACAATTAACGTGTCGGAGTGTCGTGTCGAAGTGTCTCGTGTCCCGTGTCGGTGTCGATGCAACATAGATATATAATATGGTAATTAATTTAAGATCAGATTAATTTACATGTTAAAAAGGTTGGGGTCAGCTAGTGTTTATGTACATAATACTTTATTGTTCCAATGAGCCTGGGACAACCTTGGAAAATTTAGACATAAACTTTTCATGACACTACATAAAATAAAGAGGTAGGATCCTTTGACACCGGTGTCAAAATTCAAATTTGACACTTTATCTGAGAGCCATTGGGTCAAAAAAGATCAACGGCTTTGATTTGTAAGCATGTGATACCATTGATATTTTTTGATCCAACGGCTCTCAGATAATGTGTCAAATTTGAATTTTGACACCGATGTCAATGGATCCTACCTCTAAAATAAAAAATGCATGATGCTTGATACTTGGTAGTCTTTGAAAAAACTTTATAATGATGGCCATTATTTCTATGTTGATTGTTTTCTTATAAGCTTGTGATTATTATTTATTATGAACTAGATATTTCATTTTTATTATTTCTTTTATTAATTTTCAGTCTCTTGATGACCCATTCCTCTTGTCACCAATATTTAAGCTTCTGAATATTTGGGCAAGGAATTTTTTCTACAAGGAATAAGATTGAAGTCAGGGCTGGTTTACACTTCTTCCCTATCAAATTGAGATATGTAATCCCACATTGGTTGGATGAACAACTAATGTGGCC
Source organism: Gastrolobium villosum (assembly GCA_032173675.1). NCBI lineage: Eukaryota > Viridiplantae > Streptophyta > Magnoliopsida > Fabales > Fabaceae > Gastrolobium > Gastrolobium villosum. The sequence continues at coordinate 94,396 of JAVKPL010002051.1, forward strand.
TTTATAAGGCCTTGGACACTCCCACCCTTTGAGCTAGCTTTTGGGGTGGTGTATCCCAAGGTTCTTTACATGGTATCAGAGCCTTGCCGTCCCCCACTTTCTCTTGTGGACTCTCTTCGCACAATTAGGTTAGGCCTGTTGCATTATCCACTCTTTAAGCCGAACGGGCTCTCGTGTGAGGGGGCGTGTTGAGATATGTAGTCCCACAATGGTTGGATGAACAACTAATGTGGCCTTTATAAGGCCTTGGGCACTCCCACCCTTTGAGCTAACTTTTGGGGTGGTGTATCCTAAGGCTCTTTATAAGGGATATCCTTGGGTTTTATGTGTTATGTGTTATGATTGCTTAAAAGTTTCATGTACTTCTATACATAAGTGTGGTTATGGTTGTTCGAAGAACTATATTTGGATACATTAGAGTCATGAATGTTGTACTTATTCAAGGCACCGTGCTTTTATTAAAGTTTTTTTTTTTTTTATATATAACCTGGAGGTATCCCCATTCAACCTCCTCCAGTTACCTTGCCCTCGGGGTACGGCCCTGTAGGCTAGCCCCGAGAAGGAGACACTTTCTTCCTCTGGCCCCCAAAGATTTTCCAAGAATTTACTTGAGGCAGGGTTTGAATCCCTGACTCAAGTAAACCCTTGGGAGCTCAGTTGCCAACTGAGCTACCGTTACTGAAATATAAATTATGACAAATGTTATTGATAATTTACTCTTATAATACTCATAATCAAAATTTTGGTTTGACATGACTTACTAAAAATATCATTTATGTCAACAAAGTTTCATCATTTTGAGATGTGCTTTGTTTTTAACTTAAAAAAAAAACAAAAAACAAATTACACGACACAAATTGTGGACCAATTGTGTGTCCTATTTATTGAGAGCAATGACTTTGAAAAGGTACTAGTTAAGGTTGTTAAAATTGAGATTTTAAATAAAATCGAGAGGAGATTAAAAAAATCGTAAAACGTAAAATTGTAATGTAAAAAAATCATAAAAAATCATAAAAGCGTTTAGAATATTAATAAAATTATTTTGATGGAAAAAAAATCATAAAAACATAAAATTATAGTGACAAATCGAAATCTCAACAACCATCGTATTAACATGTCTCGTGTTTGGCTGCTAAAAATTTAGACTCTTGGGTTATGTTTGACGTTAGTTAACTGATTCATTTGAAAGATTATATGAATATGTTTCTTAAAGTCAGAACTTATTTGGGAAATATCTTTTATGGTTAAATTGCTTTTATGATTTATTATATGAATGAACCACGAGATATGATGGACAAGGTCACAAGAACAATTAAATGTGCATATTTCACGTTAACTTGTAACAGTTCCTAGATTTTATTTTTTCTGGGACGTGTTTTTATTTGGCGTGGTTATTTATTTATGGAAAAATATTTTCTCATGTTGCATATGAATTCAATTATCATTTTTGTGACCCTTCGATTTGCGTGCAAAACTTTTCTTTTCTTTTTCATTTTTTAATAAATGTGGGACCCACCGTTAGTTGAGTCACAACATGAGAATTGAATTCTCATGCAACATGAGAAAATCAAATCCCTTTATTTATTTATAAAAAATGTGATCGACAAGTGTATGAAGCAAGCCAGGGACTTTGAATGGAGTGAAATCTTGATGTAACCCCATAAATCTATTGGACTTTCTAGGAAGACATATGGCAGGGGAGAAGGAGAACTATTTTCAATGGGGTTAACAGTAATCTACCACAAATACATCCTAACTCAAAACCTTAAATCATTAAGTTTATAATTATGCTTAGCCCATTTTTATTCAATACGAGGCTTTATCACTCACATTTCAAACCTCAATCTCCTTCCCTGAAACAAAAGTTTCTTTGAGTATTCAATGAATTACCACCTAAGCGTGGATAACTCTTGGTAATATTCGGTCTAGTCTTGGCTGACATAAGCCAATCAACCTAACGCTTGAGATGTAAATACTCCAACACACCAAGGACAATACTCATCTAGCTAATTATCCCATTACCCTGACCATACTCTATAGCTTGGCACTCCGACATAACAAACTACTAGGTTGGATGGCAAATTGGCAATTGTTCTGGAAGAATACCATAGACATATCACCTGGCCCAATACCCTTGGCCCCACATTCTTAGAATCCCTCCATGAATAATCGCCTACGGTTACCCCCAACAATCAGCTAGATATCTTCACGAAGATACTCTACAATCCCATGATCTTTGTAATGAAATATTTCCCTGATTCTGCTATAATTATAGGGTTTCCACCCTCAAGTACAGATCTAATAACCTTATTTGCATACTCCACCTTATCTCATACTGACTTGCGTTGTAGTCCCAAACACATCAACCCTTCATTTCAACGGAATACACCCCAAACCACCACCAGAGATCAAAGAGAAGCAACCCCACTGAACAGATATAAAATAACTAAACAAAATCTGATTATATCATTATTGAGAAAGATTATACTTATAACCGATCTTTGTTTACGATCTTTTATACCCATATCGTAATTATTGATTTCCGTCAATCAATGATTATTATTTTTGTAAATCAAACTCATTAATTAATTATTAATTCACAATAAATGATAACCGTTGATTGACGGAAATCAACGGTTAAGATATGATTGTAAGAGATTATAAATGGAAATAGGTTGTAAGTATAACATTTCTCATCATTATTCAAAGGAAAATTATTGATATATTTTTAAGGAGTGTTATTCTAACAAACTAAGTTTTTACAGCCTATTTTTTCATTGTTGATTTTCGTCAATTAAACGATTATAATTTATTGGAATAAATAATTATTTAATAAATTTGACCTAATAAATCATAACAGTTAGATTGACGGAAATCAACGATAAAAAAAAAGTTGTAAGAGGTTGTAAAAAAAAAAGTGTAAGAATAATACTTCTTCATTTTTAAGTTACCAAATTATATATTGTTATATTAAGAGGTACAAAGTGTAACGTTTTACCATCAACTTTACTATTCTAAGGGCAAATGAATAGTCTTGTAAGTTGTAACCACATGAAAATTTCGGCTTGTCAAATTTGAGGGCTTAAGATTTTATCCTCGTTTCATGCATTGCCTACTGGCCAACTTCCATTTCTCTATAAGCAGAGAAGGGGAGCAGAAGAAAAAGATATTGGGCCTTTTTGTCCTTGGCTTAAACAACCACATATCTAAATATTGAGCTATTTGTATTCTATTTCTATTTCAAATCATAAAATAAAAGCCACTAACTCAATATATATTAAAAAAAAAACTCTGACATATAAACACATAAGACCCAAGCATTCTCAAAGGGAAATAGGAGGGAGAGAAAATAAACAGAAGAGTTTTCTGGTATCTTTGTTAAACATTTGGACAAGCCTCCAATGGTCCTTCACTGTGGGCACCTCTAAAGTGTCCAACACACCAAGTAGCTATTTGTAAATACTGATTGTCTCTGATTCATGATCAGCAATCAGCATAACTGATATAAAGTTTCCATAACTGATTCATGGTCATCTTCAAACAATTAATATTCTTTTCAGGATTTCCCTTTCTCTATAATAGCTTTCACCTAGATGTTTCAGTTTAAAGATAAATTGGCTGTCCTATGCAATGCAAGACAATTCACATAAATAATTGAACCAAACTGTATAAGCAGTGAAGCTACACAATCAATGTACAAAAATTCTACTGTCAGAAAATTCCCATCATATATAATACAGCATACCTAAAAGGTTTGGTGTAAAATGTTCATACTTCCTAAATAAAGCCATTGCATCTTCCAAAACCATGCATGACAGAATATAAATCCCCTACTACATGTGGCCATTGTTTTGTAGACAATCCAAACAAAAACCGAGAACCCTCTCCTTAACATGATGCATGATGATCTACACATCCTTGAAGGATATAAGTGCCTGGACTAATGCTCTTCTGGGACTGATAAAATCTCTTGGCTTTTAATCTGTTGGACACTTGGGCATGCTTTGAATCCAACATCTCTGGTGATGGACTCTTTACTTTGTTAAAATATATATCCTTTTGAATGAATGGTGACACATCCAGAATAAAAGTAGCTTTCCACAATCTATAGGAAGTAAGTGAGTTGCTGTTTCTTCCTTGAACCACCTTCTCCATATAAATCATTCCACTGTTTCAGCTCACTCATTACTGATCCTTCTGCGGCAAAACTTGCAGCCACCTGCATTTAAACAGACATCTATTAATACATGTACATGAAAAAAGATATCCTACAGGAAATAGAAGACCTTCCTTCTAACATATGTTTGATGTGGTTAAAAGATCAAGAATGAAATCCTTAATTACATGTACAAGTTTCTTAAATGAATCATGTAACCAATCATCCCCTGCAGCAATTATTATACTATCTTAATCATATTAGTAAATCATAAGGTCGCAAGTAAGTTTCTTCCAACAAAGGCACAAGGTAAGCAAACTATGGAACACAATCCAGTGATGAATGGAAGCAAGGATTAATTGAAATTTATAGGGCAACTCCAAGGTTGAGTCTTTGATTGCTAATATCAGATAAATGCTAAATTGTGCTTCTAAAGATCTCATCTTCATATAATTTACCCAAGTGCCAGATATCTACCATTTTATTCCTTCAAACCACCATTTTGAATCCCAAGTTTTTAAACAAAGCTAATTTTATGTACTCGAGTAGTATTGTACAGGTGCCCAAATCAAGTTCTCCATAGCCATTTAAGTGAATGATTTTCAGTTCACCCTACCTGAGTCTTAGCCTGTTTCATGTCTTCCATGTTTAAAGGCCTCAGGATAATTTCTTGCTCTTCTTTTTCTTTATTATTCGAAGCATCTTCTGAGGTTTGGCCTTCTGCCTCTTTTTTCTTCTTTTCCTGATATAAGATGCAATTGATATTCAGTTAGTTCTTCAGCTCATACCAAAGTTCAGCACTGGATGGAGATGTTAATCTAAACATAGTAGAAATTGTTTAACAAATACCAATTCCTTCAGTCTCTCCTGCTGTATTAGCTCTCTAACAGGTCGATAAGCCGCAGTGATGCACAAATTCTGTTTACAGAAATTAATTTTAGTAGATCATCGCCACAAAAAAAAAAGGGTAATTAGAATCATTACCAAAGTTTACCTTAAGATCACTTCCACTAAATCCTTCTGTCATAGTTGCCAGCTCTTTGAAGTCTAAGTTTTCATGTTTTTCCTTAGAGAGGAGAGTTTTTAGAATCATTTCCCTGTTCTCAACAGATGGAAGACCAACCATTATCCTGCTCAACATTGAAACAGAACAGAGATGTCACTCACAAATCACAAGAGCAATAAACATTTATCTGAAAAGCAAATTGTCCAATTATATTGCTAACAGATGATTCAGCCAGGGTTCATAATTAATGAGTATTGTTCATAATTAGTGAACAGAAACTGCAGCTGAAAGATTTGAGACAAAAGCTACAGAAAGATCTGTCTCCTGAAGGAGCCATGAGCTAGCTACATACAAAATAAGAGTGGACACTTCAAAGGGAAAACAAAACAGCATAAATGAAAAGTTAAAATAATTTATGTCGTGCTTCTTTTTCTAAAAGAAATTGATGAAATGTCTGTTTATTATGAACTTTGTTCTTTTCATATAGTCACCCAGCTGTTCATCACAAATGAATGATAAAGATAACATAATGCATGTGTCTTTGTACTAATGGCAAAAATAATGTAGCTGAACAGAAGCAACAGAAGATCATGCCAACAATAAGACAAAGATTTGTCCTACCTGCGCTCAAACCTTCTTATAATTGCTTCATCAAGGTCAAATGGCCTGTTGGTTGCAGCAAGAACAAGAATTTGCTCACCAGGTCTTGTTAATAGCCCATCCCAGTGTGTCATGAATTCATTTTTAATCTTCCTCATGGCTTCATGCTCTCCTACTCTAGTCCTTTGCCCAAGCATGCTGTCAACCTCATCAACAAAGATAATAGTTGGTGCAACCTTAGCAGCTAGTGTGAATAGAGCGCGGACATTCTTTTCATCTTCTCCAAACCATTTTGAAGTGATGGTGGACATTGAGACATTAATGAAACTTGCTCCAGCTTCATTTGCTATTGCCTTTGCTAGCATTGTTTTTCCTGTACCAGGGGGGCCAAATAGCAATATGCCTCTACATGGCTTTAGAAGACCACCTTTGAAGAGGTCTGGTCTTCTAAGGGGCAGCATTACCAGCTCTTGAAGTGATTCTTTAATCTCTTCCATTGCACCAATATCTGCAAATGTCACCCCTATCTCATTTGCAGGGATAACCTCTGGTCTTATGCGCTTCTCAAACTCATTGTCAGGAACTTCCTGCAAGCATGCAATTAATTTATAGTAACTCAAAAGAATGAAAATAAGAAAATAGACAAGGTAAGTTTGAATCACATATTTTCTACTTTATGGCTAGGACAACCATGAATAATGATAAACTAATAGACTATCAGTAAAACATTTACAATCTATAATAGTAAAATTGCCAAAATACAAGTAAAATGTTAATGAAAGTATATAATTATCCATATTAAACCAGAAAAAGTATGTAAAAGCATCATATTCATTTGTTGTTTTCTTTCCATTACTACACGAGGAGGATCCTCACTCACCCACCCTCACGAGTCGGGGTTTAATGGGGAGTGATTTTTACTACGTGAGGAGGGTCTGACCAGCAGGTAAAAAGCATTATACTGGCTTAGGTGCTGAGAAAATTGATCTTACTGCTTTTACAGGTGCAGCATTTTCGCCATCTTTCTTGGTTACAGGGATAGATTTCTCGGTCTCATTTTTGTTTTCAGGTGCTTGGTTATCAGACCGTACCTCATTCTTTGCACCAGTAGTATCTTCTCCAGCATTTTCCTAACATTAAATGAAACACACCAATAAATAAAAACTGAATATATATAATGATAAGAACTCTTCATCATTCTTTTTTTCTAGCTTTTCTGATATTCCTGTGCTGATCCCTTATGCTATAGCTGATAAAATTGATGCAAACAAAAAAATACCTTGTTAGATTCATTAGTCTTCAGATTCTCACTACTCTTGCCTTCCTGGAACAGACTCAATCCACGGGACAAACTGTCCACACCCAAGATCAGTAGTTAGAAAACCTTGTCTCATAATCAATTGCTTAAACAGTCATTGACCAAGATATTTACCTATTGGCTGATATAACTAGCTTGCCATTTCGGTATTCTGGATCCTTTGTATTCATCAAATGGTAAGATATTGCAGATACCACAATTTCTTCAATATAATTGCTGAGTATCATAGTGTCAGCGTGGCAGATTAAAGTCAAGTCATCACACTCAATGTCATTTGCTGCAAGTACTTCAGCAATGTGGTTTCTGTTATCTTGAAACTGAATAACTTTCATGTCCTCTTCCAGTTGACCTTTCCAGCTACCAGTGAGAGTTTCATCTTCAGGAGTTTTGATCTCAATGTTGTAGGGGAATAACATAGTGAGCCTTTCATTGATTTCTTTGTAATCATTTTCTGAATCTAATATCTGGGAACCGAGTATCAACACCGAGCCTGACAGTTTCTTTATCATTTTTTGTAATAAATTAAATAACCTTGGTGATTGGAAAACAAGCTTCTCAACATCCCTGATGTATAAAATGATGGAACCAGTTTCTGAGATAGAAACCAAGACCTGCAAAAATTACAATAATATTGTCAGAATTGTAATTAGCAACAGAGATCCAAGACAATATAAGATTAATCCAATTTTGTTTTCAATGTAACAATTGTACTTGAAGAGCTAGCATGCTTATACTTCAATGTTGCCAACAAAGGTTGGAATTAGGTACAACTCACTGAGCTTATAAAATAAGTTTTCAGTAATTAAATCACCTTGTAAAGTGACTGCACGAAGAGCTTTTCATCAAAACGGAAGCTACTTGTTCGCTTTAAAGGAGCTGGAAACATAACTCATAGAAGTAAGCATAACATTGCAAGAGAACATTGAAATTTCATGCATTAGCAACAATAAAGCATGAAGTATTTTAGCTATATGACATTTAATGTAGTTTGCACAAGAAATTTATAAAGACGACTATTTTCCTCTTGGAGTATGTAGTAAAGTCAGAATATAAATTTTGATGTATCAGAATAGTTCTTATACTTCCCCAGACACTCACGAAGTGGGTATTTGAACTGGGTCGGCTCTTAGAATAGTTCTTATACTTGTATAAAACTTGGCATCCTAGAGAATAGACCTAGCTACACACTTCATCTTCACATAGGAATTAAGGAACAGATTAACAGATTGAATTACCATTTAACGCATTATCTTGAAAAGAAGCTTGTAGATTACACTACAGAATTAAAAGTAGATATTAAATCAACCTTTGAGACAAATTATCAGGCACAAAGTTAGTTGATTGATCATTTTGTCCTTGTTTTAAATTTTTTACCATTTTGCCCCCTTCTCAAACTATATACCATTCTGCTCCACGTTTTAAACTACATATCAATTTGTCCCTCTTTAACCAACACTTAATCAAGTATATGGATATATTGACAGTTCCGGTCAAACACTGGTCAAACAGAGGCATATTGATATATAGTTTAAGAAGAGGAGCAGATTAGTATATAGTTTAGGAAGGGAGACAAAGCGATATATTGATTTTAAAAGGGGGACAAAATAGTTAATCAGCCCACAAACTTGCTTAATAAGGTAACCTATAGTTCTAAAGTATAACCTGCAATTGTCGGACCAACATGGGAAGAAGTGCTACTTAGATCAGAAGCAACAGAGGCATTCCTCCGAATCTTTGGAGGATTATTGGAACTATCAAGAGCACTGCTATTTTGACGCAGAGTTCCTTCAAAAGTAATAGTTAGATTAAGTGAGCCACATATAGATAAAAGCCAATAACTAGTTAGGTTGATTATCAATCACTACAAATTCAAGAAAATGAGAGAGATGATGTGGAGTCCTGAACCATTTGCAATGTCATGATTACGATCACTGGCTATGATATAAGCATTGAAATCCATACCCATTACAAATGTTAAAGCAATACATACATTATCAAATCATTCATTATCTTGAAACCATGGACTACCAAACTCTATAGCAGGTACTTATAAAATAAGAAGTTTCATACTTCTAAAAAGCTTGATTGTTAATTCCTCTAGTACCTCTAGTTTCACCTGTTGAAGGCAGGATTGAAAGGGAACCAAACAAACCAGACATTCGCTCCAAAGTCACCTCGGATATGGACCTTTTCAAAGACTACAAAAAAGAAGCAAATAAGTCACGAAAATCTCACAATGAACTAACAACCAAATGGTTGTATATTACTCTTTTCAAAAAGTAAATATGAAATGGAGCTAACAAGAATGACACAGAAGGAGCAGACTAAACTTACTGGTTCTTTTCTAGAACCTCCATATTTGCTCTGCAACTGTACAAGGGAAAACATAACAGGCATGAATATATGTATATGACCAGTAAAAGAAAATAAAATGAGAAGCTATCTATAAATAATTACCTTCACAGAGAAGTCAGTAATATCTAGCAACAGCAACTTTGATTCAAAGTAATGTGCTAAAGCTCTAGCAAGCATTTGCTGGTAAAGCTCTTCAAAAATGAAAAATCACTAGTATTAGTCAAACCAACTTGAAAACTAAAAAACCTTTTTTGATGAACAAGATTGAACTTCTGTACATAATATACCTGCAGGACCAGAGAGCAAAATAGCCCTGCTTGCTGGTGAGAGGTTCCTTGTGTGCTTCGAATAGTTAAGATGTTTTAAATGAACATATGCAGCACTTGTCAACAAAACTCGAGTTCTTTCACTGCCATTGTCACATTATATGGAGATATAAGATATGGTGTAATCAGGGAAAATAATAAAATTGTATGAATCAGAGAAATAGTTATATACCAACATACTGATCTATGAACTAGAGAATATAATAACAGAAAAACATAAGAAATAAATTAAAGGCTATGAGAAAGACTGCATGAACATCTAGTTATATCAGGGACTTTTCAAAAACTATGGAATTACATAACATTCTTTTTCTTTTCTTTTTTAAGTACATCAATGAGTTTTTAGAAAGTGAGTCTTTGTATTGCACAAAGGTTTCCTCTAGTGGCCCAACATCTAAGACCACAGGCTAAGGCTGTGTGCATCTGACCCTCCTAAACCCACACCGGTGGGAGTCTTGTGCACTTGGCCACACTTTTACATCAAGTAGTTGTTACCACAACTTGAAATTGGAAACTCAATCATAATAGCTTTTCAGAGAACAGAAGATTTATTCTAATCACCATATGAATCAGAATGGAAGCACTAAATTCAAGTAGACAAGAAGCACAGAAAAGTACAAATGGAACTTGTTACATCTTCTATGAAGAGGGTGAAGCTCTAATCTGGAATACAGTGCTATACTGCTATGTTTAACCATATAAACTAAAACAAAATTATAAAAAAAGGCAGCTGTACATAATAAACACTAGATCTTAAGATAGTCTTGTATATCCGAATAAGCTATCCTTTGATTACAACAACAACAAGAAAAAAAATCTGGTTATATATATATATATATATATATAGAGAGAGAGAGAGAGAGATGAATATCAGAGTCCTCTTTTTATCTGTTCCAGAGAAACTACTAAACATACTTATCAGGGAAGATATATCACTCATCTCTGGGAGCTTCCCTGTTTCTTACCCAACATATGCTCAAAATGCAACAATTTACTTTGAAAAACCTACCAACGGGAAATCTATGGAAGTTTTGGGGTTGACAAAGAAGCAAAGGTGAACTCAATGACAAACAATCAAAGAAAATCTCAAGGAGATGAGGAGAACCCATCATAGATGCCCCACACAGAGAGTCAAATTTACATGAACCAGAATATTCAGAGCAGATTATCATGAAATTTACTCGCACAACTGAGACAGATCCATTTCAAAAACATCTTTCACAACCAAGGTATATTATATCATACTTATATAAATTCAAATATACCCCCAAAAAATGCTGACAAAGTTTATATGTCATTCTGCAGGGTCAAAATGGCAACAAAAACATAGACATAAAAAACATCAAATTTCAGTCATATTATATTATATATTATAAAGAAATCTCAAAATCACCTTAAGAAATAAGGAAACTCATCAAATGTAACTTTACTATCCTTCCCATCAAGGAGCAGTTTCTTGAGCTCATGCACAATCTGCTCCCCAGAAATCTCATCAGAGACACAGTTCCCTCCAACCCATTTCTGCACAGCCTGCCCTGAACTCAATCCAAGCCCCACACCCAATCCAACCCCAACACTCAATGCTGACAACAGAACGTGCTTCTGTTCCATAACGGCCCTGAATCCAACACAAAAGTTTGGTCCTTTAAAACCCCAGAAGCGATTTTTCACCAAAGGGTATCAGGATGATCAAACAAAGTTCATGGAAAGAATAGATAATAAATGATTCAGGGAGTTTGGAAGATTCAGAGAAATGGGTAAACCGGATATTCTGGACGACAAGAACACCAACAACAACAATCTATGTTAAAGAGGCTCCGAAGACAACGTTGGTCTAAAGGATTTTGACAGGGCAATGACTCTCTCTCTCTCTCTGTGTATGTCCCTCCTCAATGCTATATATAGCATGGCACAACTAATGGACGTTAAATGCTTATTGCTTGCCATGAACAAAAATACCAAAATTTGAAAGGCAAAAAGAAAAAAAGTTAATATTTTTACTTTCTAATGCATCTTTTTGACATAATAGTGAGTGGTGACACCAAATCTGGGCTCTCTCTCTCTCTCTAACTTTCCATTTTTAATTTTTAATTTTTAATTTTATTTGGTTATGTGGAAACCTTTTTTAAAAGGTTTTTTTTAATATAATATATCTTTATTTTTTATAATAATTTTAGCATACTATTGGTGTTGCCCCTTGTATGTTTGGTGCAGTGTCATTTGGTTTTTTCTTAATAAAAAACTTGAAAGTGGATGGAGCGGTATGGTTGGTGCCTGGTTTTTTGTTTTCTCTTTTAAACAGATTAAAGTTAGGACCATCCCTCAAGTTTTCAATAGAATTACTAAGAACCTAACCTTTTCATGGTACATTCTACTTTTGCGTATTTTGCTGAGAATGGACCGTTATTTCACTAATTGTTTGATTGGATTCATCTTGCAATATTTTGGAGAGATTAGAGTTTTTTTTTCCCAGACAATTTATCGAAAATGCAAGTGGTCAATTTTGGTTAGTGTCAAGTTATAAAAGAAGCGCAGCTCAAACACGAAATCTCAAGGAGAATAAATTTATTATCACTAAATTTAATAATTGTTAGTGAGATGTTGTCATGATGATTATTGAGCATATGGTAATTAATGAGTTTAATAATGGGTTCATTTAATCTTATGTTACATGAGAGATCTTCTCTCATGTTGTAGAGATACTGGTGGGGCCCACCATTTAAAAAAAAAAAAATGTCATGGTTTTCGATGGGTGTGTAGGAGATAAAACTACTCTTATGTTGCATAAGAGTAGTTTTTTCCTTTAATAATATAGTTTACGGGTTTAAAAACAATATCATTGAGAAGGTTCCATATTCAATTCTTTATCGGGATAGGTTATTCTACTTACTCTTATTTTACCTACCTTTGCTTACTTCTCTCAACACCGTTAGATTACAATCTCATCCAACGGTGCAGATTTGCAGAATAAAATAAACATTTTTCCCTTGTCTTTCTCCTCATTGTCAGAATAAAGATTTGCAGAATAAAATTAACCTACTAAGCTCAAGTAAATAAAATCAAGCTAAAATCTTCTAGTACTACTCTAATCTAACAATTAATGATTGCTCTAGCCCAATTTATCAACTAATTGCTCTGGGATCAAGCTTGGAATAAAATAAAAAAATTTAACAGCAAAAATAAGAATTAAGGAGCATATAAACAATCGAATGGATCTCAATTTTTGAGACCCATCAGACTGCAACATCGGAATGTCATTTCCAATAAGCAATATGTCGCCCACCTAAAGCATAAGGAAAACAACAACACTCCCACTAACCTTTCTTGTAAACACATAGTTCATCCTCATTCCTAATAAAGTCGTTACCCTTAACAACTTCATCAAAACAAAGATTCTAGCTCTTGGAAGCTTGCTTAAGCCTATATATTGACTTCTTAAGTTTGCATACCATACGCTTTTGGCCTTTGGATTCAAAACCTGTAGGTTATGTCATATACACTTTTTCCTTCAAGAAGACAGTTTTGACATCCATCTACCAAACCTCGTAAACATGATATATGGCTGTAGCTAGCATGATCCTAATAGATTTGATCATGGCAACTAGTGAAAAGGTTTCCTCAAAGTTAATGTCTTGCCTTTGATGGTAACCCTTTGCAACCAGCCTAGCCTTGTAGGTATGGATGTTTCCACCGACATAAGTCTTCCTCTTGAAAATCCACTTGCACCTAATAGGAACTATTCCTTCAGGTGGTGGAACCAATGTCCATACCTTGTTTTGATGCATTGAGTCTATTTCGGACTCTGCGACTTTATGTCATTGTTAGGAGTCAACGTCCTTGATCACCTCAGTATAGGAAATAGGTTCATCACCATCAACAATCTTTTCATTCTCAATCACAAAACTATACCTCTCATGTAGACGACTAACCCTAGAAGTCCTACGGCCTCTAGTTGAGGCATTGCCTGATCAACAGACTCGGGCTCTGTTATTTGTTCATGTAGGCCTTGAATTTCTTCAAGTTCTACCTCACTCTCACTATCTACTTGAGAGAGTAGATCCTCTTCAAGAAAGGTAACATTCTTAGACACAAACACTTTGTAGTCATCAGGGCAGTAAAATTAGTATCCCTTAGTTTCCTTAGGATAGCCTACAAAGTAGCACGAAGTTCTCCTAGCCCCCAACTTATCCGGTGTTAAGGTCTTGTCATAAGTTCGATAGCCCCACACCTTGATATAACTCAAGTTAGGCTTTCAACCCCTCTATATTTTATATGGAATAGTCTGAACATATTTCAATGGAACCCTATTAAAAAGGTGTAACATCATATTGAGGGTGAATCCCTAAAATGATTTTGGGAGCTTCATACCACTCATCATAGACTGTACCATGTCAAGCAAGATGTGATTCCTCCTTTTAGACACAACATTCTGATGTGGTGTGTAAGGAGTCGTCAACTATGAGATAATTCCATTTTCTCTTAGATAATCTTGAAACTCTTGACACATATATTTGCCTCCTCGATCAGATCGAAGTGTCTTAATCATTTTGCCAAGTTGTTTCTCCACCTCATTCCTAAACACTTTGAACTTTTCAAAGGCCTCGAATTTGTGTCTCATTGGCTCTATAACTCGCTAGCTTCTCAAGCTTGGTCTTCATCACCTTACCAGCCAAACAAGATTCACAAGGCCCGTAGGATTCAAAATCCATGGAATCTAGATAACCATCATGATGGAGCCTAGACAATATCATCTCATTAATGTGTCCTAACCTACAATGCCAAAGATATGATTTGATTATCTAACCTCGGCTTCTTAACTTGAACACTAAAAAGTTCACTATTCGATTCTAAATCCAAAAAATACAATCCATTCACCCGAGATGCGCAAGCATAAACAAGATCATTCATAATGATAGAAAAATTGCCATCGTTTATTATAAAATGAAAATCAGATTGTTTTGTTATAAAAAAATTCAGATTGTTCTAAATGAGAAATAGAAATAATGTTTCGAAAAATAGAAGGAACACAGAAATAATTATTCAAATAAAAAGAAAGGCCTTAGGCAATACAAAGTCTACATCTTCTACAACTAATGCAGTAACTCTTGCTCCATTCCTGATGCGGAGATTGACCTCATTCTTCTCTAACTTCCTATGATTCTTTAGGACATGCAACAAATTACAATATGAGAACCACAACCAGTATCCAAAACCCATGAAGCTGAATAAACACTTGAAAAATTAATTTATATAAAATTAATTTATATAGTGAACATACTAGAGGTAGAAGCATCACAATGCTTCTTTACTGTGAGGCTCGCAAGGTACAATGGGCAGTTCCTCCTCTAATGTCTTTTCTTCTCATAATGGAAGCATACATCAATAGCAGTGTCCTTAGACTTCTCCTTTTCCTACCCCTTATTTTTTCCTTGCCCTTCTTCTTCTTGGTCTTGAGCTTATCTGTCTACACAAACTTGCCA
The DNA here is from genome assembly GCA_032173675.1 of Gastrolobium villosum. Classification (NCBI taxonomy): domain Eukaryota; kingdom Viridiplantae; phylum Streptophyta; class Magnoliopsida; order Fabales; family Fabaceae; genus Gastrolobium; species Gastrolobium villosum. Next base: position 109,637 of record JAVKPL010002051.1, read on the forward strand.
TTGCCTTTAGCCTTTGAAGACCCACCAATCAGAAGAGCTTGTATCCTTTTGTTCTTAACAACTCCCTCAGCTGTGGTTAGGAGACTTAACAACTCAGGGAATGTTGTCTCCACTTTATTCACATAATAGTTGATCATAAAGCCATTAAATGAAGGTGACAAGGACTGCAAGACCAAGTCAATACTCAGCTAATAGTTCATGATAAAGCCCAGAGAAGCAAGCTTCTCTATCAGCCCAATCATCTCGAGGACGTGTGGTCCAATTGTCGTGCCCTCGGCCATCTTGCAGCCAAATAACTCCTTGGAGGTATCAAAATGCTCAGCCCTCCCTTGCTTATCATAAAGCTCTTACAGATGCAAGATGATAGAAGGAGCATCCATATGCTAATGCTAACGCTAAAGTTCTGCAGACATAGATGCCAGCAGTATGCAGACTGTCTGCTCATTGTCCGCTATGTGCTGTCTATAGGCTTCCCAGTCATACTAGGCATACCCATCTTGCCTTTCAGTAGGGGCAAATGAATCAGAGACTTTAGGACATAAGAAAATTTCTCAGAACACAAAATAATTTTCATATTCCAATATTAGTCCTTAAAGCTTGGCCCAATTAACTTCTTAGCATCCGGAATAGAGCGCAAATTAAAATTTTCGGTCACGACTGTAATGCTGAAAATAAAAGATGGACATACAAAAGTATTTCATGAAATTTAAACAACCACATACGGAGACTTTTAAATGTATGTGGCCCTCCTACTATTTTTCTAAAATCATTGACCCTCAGTGATTGATTTAGGGTTATCCTTCATAAGGATATCCGTAGTAGGCTAAGAGAACGACTAGAATCATTAGTTTTTTGGCTGAGCCTACAAAACTAACTTATCTAGTGGGTTGATCTAATCAACAACATCTTCATGTCTTCTTACAGATCATCAGGTTGACAACACCTTGTCACTTAATGTCACATCACTATATAACAACTGACATCATTGCCCTAAATGCATAGACCTAGCTGAGCCTGCAGACTATCCATCTTGTAAACCACAAATCCTCATCCTAGGTGTCATACACTTTGATTGACATCATTACCCGATGAAATGATAGGTCTTAACTGAGCAAGAGAATTATCATGTAGAAGTGATTTAAGTGCCACCGAATATGGGAGGGAATCAAATGTGCTAGATAATTTTATGAGGTTCCTTTTTGGTCTCATCTTAAATTCTTTATTGTTATCTTGCATGCATAATTAGACAGTCATCAACTATCATATAGCTAATTTTAAACAGCTTGTCTTATCATGTATACTAGTCATAAAGTGATCGCATTTACTAACAACATGCATACTAATTGTAAAGTAATCTCCTTTTCTATCAACATGCATACTAGTCGTAATATTTAAAATTCAAAAATTAAAATTCAAAAGCAGAAATCACAATTCAAAATTTGAATTTGAACAATTGAAATTTGAAATTTTAATTTTTGAAAAATTCAAAATTTAAAAACAAACAAGCATGCTAAATTCAAAATTTAAAACATATGATGGGATTATCATGGTGCCTTACGATAACGAGCAAGGCTCTGATACCACATGAAAGTAAAAGATGCTAGCACCTTGGTCTTACCATGGTGTGCGCACATAAGGGTGAAAACAAAAATTTTCTCCTTGTCTTCAATGCAGGAAACATAAAACCTCTATGTTCCTCATGTGTTCATGCCTAGGATCTACCCGTTAAAGACATACATGGGGTTAAATTTTATACCTTTTCACTTGAATACCCAAAAAGTTTGGCATCCTCTAATGATAGTTCACATGATTGTCCCTTGATCTCAAATGAGAACTCCTTCTCCATGAATCCTCCTTCGCCTTGGATGCTTGCAAGGCAAAGGCAAGGTGGAGGCTTCAAGTGTTTGGGTTTTAATTTCCTCAAGACTATGATGGTGTCTTGAGGTTAAGTGAGGCAACAATAAAGGGACAAGAGGATGGTGATGGGAGGCCTAGAACTAGAGTTCTTGTTTTTTTCTTTTTGGTTAGGAAAAATTTCCTTGATTGAAAGACTTAATCATTAGGCATCACTTTCTTGTAATCTTTAATTAGGAAGGAGCTTTATTTCAAAATTCAAGCCTAATGGATCATATCTATAATGTCTAAAATTCAAAATGGGATATAAAATCTTTCCATTTTGAATTTGCATATCACCACCATCATATCCCCTTGATCGTTGCTTCAACTTCCTTATTTGAATTCATAATTCAAATAATAGGGTTGTTGCAAGAACCCATACCCAATCACTATCAGATATAGATTTGGATAATTCAAAATTATCACAAACCAGTCAACCTCATAATTTTAATTCAAAATTCAAATTTCGAATTGCACCAAAACTAATTTTGGCAAAGTCAACTATTTGACTTTCTAGGACTCATGGCCCAAGAATCTATTGGGCCTTCAAACATATTTAGGCCTTTTAGTGGAGAAACTAAATTAACCACTAAAAGTCCAAAAGGGGTGCATGACTTAATTGGGCTTAGAGTCTCACTCCAACCTATTCACTCCTATAGTCTTAAACTTGCTATAACTTGCAACAAGAACAACCTTAATGTGTAACCTATTAGGCCAAATTTGTCACTGACATAAATAAACTTGGACTAATTAAACTGCTTTAACGGATCCAATTTATCTAATGACTATATAAGACACTAGCAATGCTCTGCGGGCCCAAAACTAATTGAGTTGATCAAGTGATCTACCTTTCTAATTTGGATATCGTGCCGACATATCCCTCATATTTTCATGCATATTTAGTCGAGAGCAGGGATAGAGCATCATCTCTCTTGTTTGACTAAATCTAGCCTTTCCCATAACTAGAAATCTTCTTCTAATGAGTGTAAAATGGATCATGACTCCTCATAATTGCTTACTACACATAGATTCTCGAGTTAACTAGAAGTTATTCAAGCCCTACCGATCTTGTGAAAGGATAATCCCTTATAGGGGATTATGAGTCCTTTCGGAATGTCCATCTATACTCATGTATTCGAGTTATACCCAAGAGTACCCTATTCTACCCATTTTCAGGCTGATAGAGTTGTACAGTCAAGAGTACCCAAGAGTACACTATTCTCCCTAAGACATAGTGTTCGATGATATCCTCAAGTCTAGGATGATTTTCACTACCAAGTGATGAGAAATTACAAATCCAATGATACTTTCTACAATGAATCATTGTGGAGTCTCTCGATGTGTTAGTTCAGTGCCATATGTTCTCTAGCAAATCCATCCACGTCATCAGCTAAGGCATCGATGCCTACATTCCATGAGGTCCCTTGTATCTCCATGCAAGTAGATAATGTCGTACTAGTCTTATTGATGTCACCAATGCCCTATCTTGGTGATTCAAGAGTAGGAACTAGTTTCAAGCAATAAACATGTCCTCGAATCCTCATGATCATAATCCCTATCATAGATCCTCGAATGAACACATGTTCTATTCCCTGAGCTTTTATCTATAAACACATATTAACCATAAAATACAGGCGAGACATAAATATGATAAAGATAAAATGTGCTCAAATATATAAATCAAGAAATACCAAATAATAGAAGGTGCTCATATGATAAAACAGATTATCTTTAGGACGCTTATATACTAACAATAATAAAGAAACAAAATAAGAATTTATGATGAACATATTGTTAGAAAATTATATTTTCTACATTACTATGGGTTACATATTTAATTATTAATTATATCATGTTATTCAATTATTAGGCAAATTAAGTGATCTATTAAGGAACCCAACTAGGTTTCACAATGAGTATAGGTTAAATAAGTGGATATTCATATTGGCCCAGTATGGTACAAAGGGAGCCTGGTGGGCCCAAAGATAAGGAATCAGAAAGAAGTTTATGGTTCCCAATTTGTCAAATCAGTTAGACAGTTTCCTTTCCCCCATCAAGAGATATCTTCTGCATAAAGATTTGTTCTCTGGTGATTTGAATAACGAAGACCATAAATCCCAAAATTCAAAGGCATCATGAAACAACAATCGTTGAGATGGAATCAGATACACTTTAATTCCTTTAGTTTCCTCAATGATCCAATATGATGTATCTAGGGGTTTGTGGTGATGGTTTTCACCATGGGATATTTGGGAAAACCCTAACAATTGGTATTAAACCCAAGTTATCATATTTAAGGCTGAAAAAAGGGCTAGCTTGGTATGCAGACCCGCCCCGCCTGCCAAACTAGGGGGCAGGCTGAGTTCTATAACCCACTCTCGAAAGCAGGGTGGGGCGGATAGGCTTATTTTTTGGCAGGTTGATGGTGGGGAGAGGCGGGGCGAGTTAGTGTAAAATAAATTCGAGCCAACGAGCTAACCCACCCCCTACCTGCCAAACGATGTGGGGCAGGCCTAGGTTTTTAGCCCACTGTCAAAAGTGAGGCGGGGCAGGATGGCTCATTTTTTGGTGAGTTGACGCCCGACCCACCCACTTTGCAACCTCTAATCATATTGAATAATTAGGGTTTATGTTGAACCATAGGTTTCCAAGTCTATGCATTTGAAGTTTTGATGATTACGAAGCACCAACAAGCTCAACATTGATGCACAATATAGAAAGCAATGTAACAAGTCCCAAATGGCACTAGAAGACCAAGGCAACTTGCAAAAGTGGTAGATTAACCTAGAAGTGCAAAGTCAACACGAAAGTCAAAGATTCAAGTGAAGAAAGGAACTAGAAGACTCAAATCATGAAGATACTTGAAGACAAATGTATATATTATTTGTCATGTATTTTTAGAGTCCTATGAAGTTTGAAGTTGAGTTTATTGAGCCATATCTCTCTAGATTGCATTAGAAGCATAAACTCATACATTGTGAATCACATGTTTGACCCATGCATACAAGTCTCACACACGTGGAACACTGTTATACTGATGCTAGAATCATGCATTCATGTATGAGAAGTGGGAAAGAATATATTTGAAGTCAACTGGATCGAATTCAAATAAGTTTTGGGTTGTTGACATCAAATATACAAATATGGATATTTGAATATCCAAATACTGATATCCAGATATGATTTTTAGATATTGAACTCATAATATCCGGATATGGAATCCAAAATATCTGGATATTTATCAGGAGACACGTGATAACTTTTTAAATCTGAATCAAAACTTTTCTAAACCTAATTAGATTGTTATATAAGCATATCTCAGGGTTCATAAACATAAGAGAGCGTACGAATACATGCATTAGAGATAGAAACACCTAAGATCCTTGAAAAATAAGGATTATGCCATATTTGGATATCTAGAGAGAGAAAGCTCTTTAATCTTCTTCTTCTATTTTTTGTGTAATTCTAGATGTAGGGAGGTTTCCCTATAGGTTCTAGACGATTGGAGTTGTTGTGATTAGTTTTTGTACGAGTGGAGTGATCCCGAGGGTGTTCGGGTTAAGCATGATCTAGGGAGATCGCAGGTCTTGTAAAATTCTCCTTGTAAAATGGTTTTTTCAAATACCGATTGGAAGCTTGATAATACTGGAATGATCGATGATAGTTTAGATGTAGCTCTCAAGTGGTTGGAAAGTGAACCAGGATAAATCCCTGTGTTTTCTTCTCTTTTCCCTGTCTTTTATTTTTCACTGCATATAACTCTTTTTGATTCTTTGTTTATGATGTTTTGAATCTCCTTAAGGGCTGGAGAATATTTGTTAATTGATTAAATTCACTCTTGCATGTGTTTTTGAAAAAGGGGTTTTGTTTTTCTTTGTTTCTTGCGAAAAAAGGTAAAACATAATTCACCTCATCTCTTGTGTTGTTATTTATCCTTTCTTTCTTTACAGTTTATTGTTTGAACTTTTATAGTTTATTTAAAAGATTCAATTTGGAATTTACATAAAGAATGAATCTTTTGGAAATCTAGGACTTATAATTTAATAAGGGTTTATTATTTAAACTTTTGTATCTGCATAAAGAAATAACCTTTTGAAGATATTAGGATTTATAGTTTAATAAGGGTTTGTTGTTCAATCTTTTCAATCCGCTTAAAGGTTAAATCTTGGAAAGAATTTGCTTTCATTATTTGATGACGGTTCGTTGTTTGAAATGGGAATTTGGAAGAACAATGTATTCTTTTGCGAAAATCTTTGGGATGTGTGATTTGAAAGAAATCAAATCTTTGAAGTATTTGGTTTTGGTATTTTCTTATATTTGATTTTCTTTGTATAATCCTTAATATGAAATTTTTGGGAATTGGTTATGATGATATTTCCATATTTAGAATCAAGGGAAAAAACACTTTTCTATTAGATACTAGGTCCCAGGCGCTTATTTGTAGGGCACTAGGATAAGGAAATTTTAAAGGTTCAATGCAACTAATCTTACATCATTGATGAGAGAGATTGATTGTATGACTTTAGAATGAGTTTGTTATTTCTCATTGTTTGCTTTTGGAATTAAGTATGGTATATTTGTTAGCCTAAAGGTGCTCAAATCCTACAAAGTTAATTTAATTCCAAATGGTTGGTTGTGTGTGTGTGTGTGTGTGTGTTCATTCAAATAATGATGCAAATAATGATCAGCCCAAAGGAAGATTATTATTTGGTCAAGCAATAAATGTAGTATATGTGTGTGTCTTGTTCAGGTGAATAATGCTCGACCTAAAGGAAGGGTATTATTGGCCAAGCAATCGATACATTTGTGGTGATAAATATGTGACAATAATTAAGAATTTCCATGTGAACAGTCGGCCCAAAGAAAGGCTATGGTTTGACAGGATTGATTGTCAATGCTTGATTACTACGTGGAGAGAACCACTTACAAGTTGATATTTCTTGTCCAAAGACTAGATGTCAATGTTGTGCTAGGTATCTTGTTGATGAACTCATTTTTCCTCGAATTTTTTGGTCAATATCATGTATGTATATTATGTTGTTTAATTATATATGTGATATGAAATAAATGTTGAGCATGTTGACTTAAGTTGTTCTCTATTCAGTTGCCATTACTACTGCTACTTTTTTTTACTCAAGTAAATATGATCCCTATAATAAATGAGGCAAACATCAGGATATGAATAGAGAACGTGGAAATTATTCTCGACTGTATGGATGTGGACCTTGTTCTAAGGATGGAAAAACCTATTTCCACTAAGGAAAATCCAAATGAAGAGAAAATTAAGAAATGGGAATACTCTAATTGCATATGTCTAATGATAATGAAATGCACTATTCCAAAAGCGTTTCGGGACTCTATTACTGAGAGCACTGATGTCAAGAAGTTCCTGACATAAATTGAGCAATATTTTGCTAGAGATTAAAAGACAAAAGCGAGTAATACTTTGGCAAAACCCGTTACTATGAGGTATCAAGGAATTGAAGAGAAACATATGGGAGTACATCATAAAGATGTCTAATCTTGTTGGAAAACTCAAGGCACTATATTTAGACCTATTTGATCATTTTCTCGTGCACTTGGTTTTATATCTCTTCTTGAACAATACAGTCAAAATAAGAAAAACAAGAGCTAAGAAAACTGCAAATGAAGCACCCATGCAAAAGAAATAAAAGAAACAGGATCAGGCATTTACCTACTACTTTTGCAACAAAAGTGGACACATAAAGAAATAGTGCTCTAGATATAAGGAATGGTGTGAAAAGAAGGGCATGAATTTGATTTGTCTGCTCTGAAATTAATTTAGCTTCTGTACCTAAGGATACTTAGTGGGTAGATTCTGGTTCGACTACTCACATAAGTATGTATATGCAGGGTTGCCTGTGGAGCCGACCGCCAAGTGATGTTGAAAGGTACATCTTTGTAGACGATGACTAGAAAGTTTCAATGTTTAACAAGATAAACAAGTAACCAACGTGTTAGATAACCTAAATGGGCTTAAAGATGCATGCATTAACGTTTTTATGGGTTAAAAGACGAACCTCTGGAGTGATATCTCGCGAAATGCAGAAACTGCATCCAGGTATGGGGTTCTGAGTATCCAAATATTGATATCCGGATACTGACAGAGAGATATCCGGATATTGATATTTGGATATGCCCCCGACATATATCCGGATATTTTAGGTTTTCGAGGACAGTTGTAAGAACCCGCACCGCTAATTAAGGTAATTAGTGAATTAATTATGATAATTAGAAAATGATTCCATAATTGACCTTAATAATTATTATTGGGCTTAAATAATTATAATGAATGGGTAAAAATGCTGAAAGTCGCTTTTCTGAAGAAAAGCGCAGATACCGGTTCTGCTACTCGGTATAAATGCGTACCGGAAAAGTATCCCGGAAAATTATAATGAATGCATGATAATTACTAGAATATTATGTAGGACTTGTAAAACAAGTTTAAGTCAAAATAATGTAATCTGATGCCAGAACTGATACTGGCTATGGAAAAGCGCGTACCGAAAAGGTGCTCCGAAAAATAAAATAAAAATATGACAAATCTTAGAAAAATGTGTAGGTCTAGATTCCAAAGTTTGGGATCAAGATCTTTTACTTTGCTATTAAGGCTAATACTGCGCGTATGTGGCCTTGTGCCTATAAATAGACACATTAAGGCACAAAACCCTAGGCCATACACATTTCCTACGTGAAATTTGCTGCAGCCTTGTGACCAGCCACCTTGCTTCTTCATTTCTTCCTCCTTTCTCACCAAAGTCACCTCCTTTGATCATTGTTTCCCTTCTTGATCAAGCAAACACTTGAGTGTGAACATTGGAGAGTGTTTAGGGTGCCTTTTCTGAGTGGTGAGGTTCTGTTTGGGTTGGTTGTGAGGGCTGTCTTGTTGGGTTGGTGGTGGTGAGGTGTGGTTCTTGGTTTGTGAGGCTTCAAGGAGCTTTCTTTGTGAAGAAAGGTCCTTGCTTGTGTGACATTTTCGTGCACCCTTGAAGTCTGAACCTTTGGAGTTGGTGGTGAGCTCCAAGAGCAGCCTTTGCCTCTGTTTTGAACCTTTGGTGAGTTTTCTTCACTTGATCATGTGTTTTGATGGGTTAAAGGTGTCATCTTTGCATGTATTTGGGTTTAGTGAGTAACCAACTGAAAGATTAACCTAAGTGGGTATAAAAATGCATGCTTTAACGTTTTGAAGTGTTAAAGATGGAACCTTGGATGGATATATTCACGAAATGCAGAAACTGCATTCTGTCGTGAGATATCCGGATATTTGTCGAACAGATATCCGGATATCAGCATCCGGATATGGTATCCGGATATGCATATCCGGATATGGTATCCGGATATCCATATTCGGATGTGGGATCTGGGTATCCGGATATGGCATATCCGGATATGACCAGTGTGATATCCGGATATGGAATATCCGGATATGTCCCTCATGATATCCGGATATCCTGGGTTTTCGCAGAACAGTAGTTGTGCTGTATGAACAGTAAACTATTGGGGGTTTGTGGACCCTAGATTAAGGAAGTTTAACTTCTGTAATTAATAAACTAAGTCAGAATCATATGATTAAGGGCTTATGGCTTTGTGGGAAGCCTTAAGACGTAAAACGTAAAGGAAAGGCGTAGTCTTTAAGTTGTATGCTTGAGATGCATGAATATTGATGAATTATTGGTCCATATCAGATTGTGATACTGCTGTGTTTGGACGTAAGAGTGGTTGGACTCTTGGCTTGGATAGCTAGCTTGCAAGGTAAGCTTTCGTGTCCTCGGTTTAGCCATTTTGTTGTTCCACCATGTCCCATGGGGATGGGTTTATGCATGCTGTGTTACATGCTTTGATGTTTTGGAAATGCTGTTGAGCTTTTATAATATGCAATGAGCTTTTATGATATGCATGTGGTGTCCACCTATACGGTAAGCCTGAGTATGTAGTACATACAAGATGGTGAGGCTGTGGGTGAGGTGCAAGCGGTGTTCCTTGTACTCATGTAGGTATAGACGTATTCTTGCATTTCTCTGGCCAGTAGATTTGATAAACACACATGGCATGATTAATTGCTGCATCGCATAGTTTTGGAACTTATATTGTAAATACTGTTTTTGAACTTATATTACACATGTAAGTGAGCTTGGGGTGGAAGATCCTTGAGGACCCCTTGTCTTACTGAGATTTCTTGTTTAGAGATCTCACCCCACGTTTGGGGACGCTTATTTCAGGGTCAGGTAATGTTGAGGGCTCAGGTGGCAGGAGGCCAGAGCTGAGTTGATATTATGATATGCTGTCATGCTGGATGTTGACTGCTGTTATGTTTTCCGCTTGATTATGATATTATGATTGAGACTTTTATTGGGCGTTGTTCCCTTATTTGGTGAGTATGGGGTTTGTCCATGCCACATGGTTTGACTATTCTCTTTTAATTTGATGTTGTAATTAAAGTATCAGGATTTTGACCCAGGCTACGTGTTGTAGTCCTGTGGCTTTAGATACTCACATTATATTTATATATGAGGTATTCCAGTTAGTTGTCTTGCAATTTACATACAGGCAGTATTTTATGAAATTGATTAAGTAATCAAGTTGGCTAAGGTTAATGACGTCATAATTGAATTAAAGAAAAAGTTATTCCGCATTTTAATTAAGCGTGGCTTAATACGATAGTATGTTAACATTCCGGGTTAACACGGGCTGTTACAACAGTGATGGTACTGTTCATGCAGAATGCTATTTTGGGTTTGTGGACCCATGTTTAGTCAGTGTGGACTTCTGTATTAATGAATCTAAGTCAGAACCTAAGTGTTTAGGGGCTTATGGCTTTGTAAGAAGCCTAAAGACATGAAACCTAAGGAAAGGCATTGTCTTTGTGTCATATACTTGTTGAGTATGATTATTGATATAATTATTGGTCCGAAACATATTGTGATTCTGCTGTGTTTGGACTTTGAGCTGATGTGGACCTTGTATTGGATAGTTAGCTTGCGAGGTAAGTTTTCGTGTCCTCGGTTTAGCCATTGTTGGTTCCACCATACCCCATGGAGGAATGGTTTATATGGATGCTGTGTTTTCATGCTTGATGATTGGAATGCTGTTGAACTGTTAAGTGTAAGGGCCTTATAATATGTATGTGTTATTCCACTTTGACGGTAAGCCTGAGTATGTGGCGTCATACAAGATGTAAGACTGTGGGTGGATGCAAGTGGCGTCTTGCACTAATTGTAGGAGATAGATGTATTTCCTGCATTTCTCTGGCCAGTAGAATATATTGACACACATGACATGGTTATATGTGCATTACACTGATTTTGAAACTTATATTGTTGAACTGTTTATAGAACTTATATTGCACATTTAAGTGAGCTTGGGGTGGAAGATCCTTGAGGACCCCTTGTCTTACTGAGATTTCTTTTTAGAGATCTCACCCCACGTTTGGGGCACCATTTCATGTTCAGATAATGCTAAGGTTGATACCTCGGGTGGCAGGAGGCCGGAGCTTAGTTGACTGATGCTTGCTGTTTATATGTTGTTATGCTGATTATGTTGGATGTTGGATTATGTCTGTTGCTATTTTGTTGTTAGCTATGATTATATTGTTGCTGTTGAGACTTTGTTGGCTTTGTTGCCTTATTTGGTGAGCATGGGGATTGTCCATGCCGCATTGATTTGACTATGTATTGTTTTAGAATCAAGTTGTAATAATATATTAGGAATATGTCCAGACTACGTGTTATAGTTCTGTGATTTTAGATACTCACTGTTATTATTATATTGAGGTATTTCAGTAGATGTCTATTTGCAATTTACATACAGGTAACGTCTTGGAAAAAAATTAAGTAATTCAACTTGGTAATGATAATGATGTCATAATTAAAAAGAAAAGATATTCCGCATTTTTAATTAAGCGTGACTTAATACGATGACATGTTAACAAACCGGATGCATACGAGGTGTTATAAATTCACTTTCCACCCTGGTGCTACAAAGATGTATCAGGACTTGAAGAGGAATTTCTGGTGGCCGGGCATGAAGAAAGATATAGCTGTGTATGTGTCCAAGTGTTTAATATGCTAGAAAGTAAAGATTGAACACCAGAAACCGTCTGCTAAGCTTCAACCTCTTGAGATACCATAGTGGAAATGGGAGAGCATGTCCATGGACTTCGTGGTGGGTTTGCCTAAGACTTAGGCTGGGTGTGACTCTATCTAGGTCATTGTGGACAGATTGACCAAAGCTGCACATTTCCTTCCTATAAAGGTGAGCTTCACTACTAATCAGTTGGCCAGACTGTATGTTTGCGAGATCGTGAGGCTTCACGGGGTTTCCGAGAGTGTCATCAGTGATAGGGACCCGAAGTTCACATCTCGGTTCTGGGAGGCGCTGTAGGGAGCTTTTGGTACGCAGTTGAGACCGAGTACAACCTATCACCCTCAGACTGACGGATAGACTGAGTGGACCATCCAGACCTTGGAGGACATGTTGAGGGCTTGCACATTGGAGCAGGGCTCAACATGAGATAGGTACCTGCCATTGGTTGAGTTTTCGTACAACAACAGTTTCCATGCTAGCCTGGGCATGGCACCCTACGAGGCTTTGTATGGTAGGAGGTGTCAGACTCCTACATGTTGTTCAGATGTTGGAGATAAGGAGTTATTTGGCTTGGACTTTGTCCAAGATACCACCCAGCAGATCCAGATGATCAGAGAAAAGATGAAGCAGGCGCGGAATCGCCAGAAGAGTTACTAAGATGTTAAGCATCGTCCACTGGAGTTTAGTGAGGGTGAGCACATATTTTTGAGACTTTCACCTATCACCGGTGTTGGTCGGGCCCTCAGAGTGAGGAAGCTTAGCCCGAGATTCATAGGGCCACACCAGATCCTTGGTAGGGTAGGGCCTATTGCCTACCGGCTTCCCTTGCTTCCGAACTTGGCCAACATCCACGAAGTGTTTCACGTGTCTCAGCTTCGGAGGTACATAGAGGACCCTTCGCACGTGGTGCAACAGGATGATGTGGAGGTGAGGGAGAACTTAAAGACTCCCATCGGACCACCCAAGATTGTCGATCATGGTGAGAAGAAGCTGAGGATCAAGATCATTCCGATGGTCAAAGTACAGTGGACAGGAAGAACTCCTGAGGAGTGCACTTGCGAGCGAGAGGACGAGCTTCTCCGGCAATATCCCGAGTTTCGGGACAGGTATGTTTCTAATTTTGCGGACAAAATTCTTAAAACGTGGGGTGAATGTAAGAACCTGCACCGTTAAATTAGGAATTTAAGTAATTAATTAATTATGAGATTAAGTGAATAATTTCATAATTGACCTTAAATTATTATGGTAAGGTAAGAATAATTAATATAAGGGCTTAATAACGCTGAAAGTTGCTTTTCTGACAAAAATTGCAGATACCGGCTCTGCTTCACGGTATAAGTGAGTACCGATGAAGTATCCCAAAAAATTATAATAAGTGCATGAATATTCCTAAAATAATATTTATGACTAGTATGTCAAGTTTCAAGTCAAAATAATGAGAACTGGCGTCAGGACTGATACCGACTACGTAAAAGCGCGTACCGGCGCTTTGCTGCGAAAAATAATATAAAAATATGAAAAATCCTAGAAAAATGGCTAGGTTTAGAATCCAAAGTTTGGGATTAAAATACTAAGCGTAGCTATTAGGGCTAATACAATGTGATTAAACTTAAACCGAGTATAAATAGACATGGACACATGATCCTAGGTCAGGTTTTGGCATTTCTACGTAGCATTTTCTGAAACCTTGAGCAGCCTCTTTGCCACCCTTCTTCCCTCTCCATAGAACCTCCAAGGGAACACCTTTCCTCTTGGTTTATTCACAAAAACTCCATGGGTGAGTGTATCTAAGACTTGGGAAGTTGAAAGGCAATACATTTCTGAGTTTGTGAGTCTGTTTAAGTATGTGTTGGGGGATGACTCTTTGGTGGGAGTCGTGGGAGCCATTGTCTTGGTATTTGGAGCTTCAAGAAGCTCCATTTGGAGAGAAGGGTCCTTGCTTGATGGTCATTTTCGTGCTTCCTTAGTGGCTGACCTTTGGAGCTGACTTGTGAGCTCCAAGATCACATTTGGTTCTGTTTTAAGCCTTGGGTAAGCTTCACCACCTTTGTTCTTGAATTTTCTTTGGAAAGAATGAACCTTGATGCATGTAACAAGTGAAACTTGATAACTTAAGGGTTGGTAAGATGAAACACACTTAAAAGTGCATAACTGAACGTCTGGAAATCTTAAAAATGGAACCTTGGTTGGATATCTTCGCGAAATGCAAAAATTGCATTCTGTCGAGAAATATCCGGATATGATATCCGGATATGGATATCTGAATATGGCCTCGACATATGTCCGGATATTCTGGGAAATTTGATATGGTCACTGCTCTGTCCATACAGAATGGTATTATGGGTTTGTGGACCCATGATTAATTGAGTTGAACTTCTGTAATAACTGAACTAAGTCAAAATCCAAGGGATTAAGGGCTTATGGACTTGTGAGAAGCCTAATGGCATGAAACGTAAAAGGAAACATTGTCATTATGTCATGAACTATTAGATTATGAATATTGGTATGATTGTTGGTATAAATAGACTATGAGAGTGCAGTTTGTGGACCTTGGACTGGGCTGGACTCTTGAGTTGGATAGTTAGCTTGTGAGGCAAGCTTTCGTGTCATCGGTTTTGCCCATTGTTGGTTCCACCATACCTCATGGGGGGATGGTTTACATGCATGATGTGTTTTCATGAAATGATGTTTATTGAAATGTTTTTGAGTTGTTAAGTGCAAGTGCCTTATGACATGTATGTGTTGTTCCACCTAGACGGTAAGCCCGAGTATGTAGCGTCATACAAGATGGTGATTCTGTGGGTGAGGTACAAGTAGCGTCTTGTACTGTAGGTTGTAGACGTATGTAAATCCTGGATGTTTATTCTCTAGCCGGTAAGATTGTTGACACACATGACATGATCATATGCTGCATTGCACAGACTTTGGAACTTATATCGTTATTACTACTTTTGAACTTATATTGCACATGTAAGTGAGCTAGGGGTGGAGTGATCCTTGAGGACCCTTAGTCTTACTGAGATTTCTTTTTAGAGATCTCATCCCATCTTTGGAGCACATTTTCAGGTTCAGGTACCTCGGGGGTTGAGACCTCGAGCGGCAGGAGGTCGGAGCTGAGTTAATTATGCTTGTTGACTGCTGACATGTCTGTTTAGTGATTATGCTTATTTCATTACCATAAAGAGATTGAATTGAACTATTGAGCAATTATTTTGCTTTTTTATATTATATTAAAGAGGACGAATATAAATCCAAAGGAATCAAACACAATAGAAAAGAAAAAACAAATGAAATTAAAATAAGTTATCTTTCCCTATGTTTAGTATTTTCTTTTTCGGAAAATCCCAAGAAAATTTTATATATCAAAACTAACGATCACTTAATAAAAATTTTAAACTATCAATGACTAAAACTTCATATAACTAAAGGAAAAACATCTCCACCTATCATTGTAAATTTATTTATATCATAATGTAATAATTCATCCGAGCAATGCAAAGAAGTTGCAATTATAGTTTTTTGAATATTATTTTCAAAATGGACAATTCAATGGGTAATAAAAGAGTTGAGTAAGTGGATATCAAAAAAAAAAAAAAAAAATTAAGTAAGCGAAAAAAAAGAAGAAGACATATTCAATCCCCACGTCCTATTTTTTAGAGAAATTTAAATATGTTAATTTTTGACCCGACCCGTCAGATAATTTTATAACTAACTTAAAGAGTTAAAATTTATGAACCTATTTTTTGTTGGAGAAATTTAAATATATTAATTTCTGACCCGACCCGTCAAATAATTTTATAACTAACTTAAAGAGTTAAAACTTATGAAAATATCAGAAAAAATCAATTCACTTCAAGTTAGCAAAAAAATAATATTATTTTCATAATTGAACGTCGATCTACTACGTCAGTGTCGCAGATACGCAGCAGACACATCAGAACTTGTGGATTCCTTTTCCTGTATTTCTGGAGGTTATTTAAAGTGAGCCGGGACCACCATTTTTAGGTGGTCCCTTAGTGTAAATAGGAAGGTAAAATGGAAAAAGTGGGAAAATAATAAGGTAAAAAAGAAAAAAGAAAATTAATGTTGTGAGAGGGAACACCAAAAGATTCAATAATCCTGGAGCATATTAAATTTTTCCATATTTATGAGAAGCGTAAAAGCATTTACGCCAGAGGATTTTTCTCCCCTCACGCTTTCCAATTTCCCTTGAACTTCACTTGAAGTTTCTTGTTTGAATTTTCTTCTATTTTGTCAATATTAGCAATAAATACATATTTGGATTCTTTGGGAGTGAAACACACGTTAAAAGCGAATCAACAACGGAATTTACATCTCTATAAGTCAAGTGTCAAGTATGCGTCTTCAAATGTCCAAAAAATCAAATCCATCCATAATCAAATTATTTCATAATTTAAAAATTAATTTCATATGAAATTGTATTTTATTTTATAAATTAGTTATTTATCAAATCATAAAAATAATTGGTTATCTATGATTATCCATAATCAAACTCCTCTATAATTAAAAAATAAAAAAATATTATCTTTTATCATGCCTATTATATTAGTCAATTGATTCAAACTTCCAAGCAGTAAACTAGCAAAAAAAATTAAGCAGCTTAAGTAGAAAGTATTTATTAAAAAAAAAAGTACACATAAATCGAAATGTCATATCCTAAGAAAGCACTTCTTATGTAACGTAACAACTTTTTTTCACAAAAAAATAATAATTAAATAACCACATACAAGCCTCCATGCAAACTCATAACTTGACAAGGCGAAGGCTTTGAAATGACAAAGATGAAGTTAAAAAAATCTTAACGGCAATGGCAACGAAATTAATCAATTGACTTAACGTCTCTGAGAGCGCCGTTAAAAGGATAACTCACAATGGATTTACTTATTTGTTCTTTAATTATAGAGCAGTTTGGTTATGGATAACCAATTATTTTTATAATTTGATAAATAACCAGTTTATAAAAATAAAATACAGTTTCATATGAAATCGATTTTTAAAAATAACCCGTTTTTAAAATGTGGAACAGTTTGGTTATGGATTAGTTTAGTTCTTTTGGACATTTTGAACACCCCTACCCATACCTTTCTCCATCAGTTCAAATGAAACTTTTAGTAACATAAATCTTGAGAGAAAGAAGAGCAATTTTTTTATAAAAATAATTCAACTGTTCTTCTACCAATCACTCTCAAAATAACGTGAAATAATTTCTATAAGAATCATTTCATCCGAAGAGTTCCAAAACAATAAAGATTATTGTAAGAAATAGTTGGTCAACTATCTATAATCGGGAGAAACAAAAGACTACTTATAAAAATAGCACAATCCATCAAAAATCGATTTTGAATTTGTTAAAAAACCGGTTTTGAACTTGATAACCTGTTTATGGTTCATAACCGGTTTTGATGTAAAACCGGTTTCAAATCAAAACCGGTTTTGGATCCGGATTCAAATCAAAACCAGTTTTGGAACTAGTTTCGGAACCAGTTTCAAACCGGTTTAGAAAATTAAAAATCGGTTTTAAAAGAAGAAAACTGGTTCGGTTTGAAAACCAAACCGTTTGAAATCGGTTCAATTCGATTTTTGTTAAAACCAATTATGAACCGCTCCATGCACACCCCTGGTGTCAATTGTTAATTAAGGACTTCATAATCTCATGACTTTAATATCAAACTTTCATACCATAATGTTTAAAATGATGCTATTACCTAATGGATATAATTCAATTGGCAGCAAAAGCTGATTAGATATTGAGAGAATTTTGATTCAACTCCTACCAAATACATTTTTGAACATGAGCGAAAAATTTTAATTGTGATTAAGCACTAACTCAAGATTAGTTAAAATAATAATAATGTTATTTACATTATAATTTATAAATATGTTTTATTTAGACATACATAGTTCTTTTCAGAAAAATTCTGCATTTCTTTATATACGATCAAAATTAAGATATATCATATTATAATTGAAGTGACAACTGTTTAAATATATTTTAATACAATCGGTCCCTTTAAATATGTTTTTTATGTCAACCTCAAATTTTTAAGGTTAAATTTTTTTAATTATATAGGAGACTGATTATTTGATGAGGTTTATACTTCTTATGTGACATAAGAAGAGTATTCTCAAGCCACACTCATATCGTTTTGCATGCCAGTATTTTTAATTTTTTATTTACTTTTTCTCAATGGGATCCACCTGAAGATGTCTGTGTTGCAAAAATGCTAATATGTCACATAAGAAGTATAAACCCCATATTTAATTATATTGATTGGAACAACTCGCACAGATAATTCAAGCCAAAAATAAAAAATTACGTAGCTTAGTAGGATGGTCCATATACCACATTGTCAAGCAAAGGAATAATTAAAAAAATGCAGACACAGCCGAAATTTCCAAAATATGGTCTATAAAAGTACTTTCGGTCTCATTGCCTTTATTATGCACATGGCTGAGGCAAAAGAAAAAGTGTCTTTTTCTTGCACGTTTGCGTATTTAAATTGGTGATGTGTTTTTGCTATAAATGATGGCTTTATTTTTGTTATGTTAGATGATGTAACATAATCTTCTTACACACATAATTTTATGTGGGTCTCATCCTTTGATTTCTTTCTCTTCTTTCTTCTCTCTCATCTCTCTTCTCAAATGTGTAGGTAGGTTTGTTACCTTACATCATGTAACATAACAAACATAAAACCCATAAATTATATATGATATGTTAATTCATCTTTTGCTAAAAAAATAAAAATAAAGGAGAAAATGTTATTCCATTTAAAACCTGAAAATCGTTTATTAATACAAATTTAGTTATATAAACTTTTCGAACAAATACTTTAACATAAAACTATTATTTTAAATTTGTATTAACTTAGTATAGAGCAAACTTAAGACAATAGTTTTCTATGTGATGCATATGAATACAGCAAAGTGTGAGTTGCGCGAGTGCGTGCCACTACAAAAGCAGCCAAAACACACAAAATAAAAAGGCGGCTAGCAGAATGGAGGGCCATCTTTTGGGATCGTTAGGGTCAAATTGTTGAAACGAAAGGACATCTCGTGGCTTAACTCTTACTTATTGGTTGCAAAAGGAACTTACCAAGAAATTGATGGAGACCGAACAAGTAAATATTTCAAGTTGGGATATTTAAGTATAATAAAGTCTAAATGTATATAAATAGAAAGACGCATAAATTTAAGCCTCAATATTTTGAGTTGAAATATAATATTGGACTCACTTGGTGTGGTTTGTTTAGTTTAGTCCATTAATAATGGTTCCCCAAAATGAACTCCTCTTGGCTCATCACCTTGAGGCATTGGTTATATGGATGACTCTTCTAATTTATATGGACTTTACTTAATGTATCGCATTATCAATTAATATGAGACTATCACATTTTAAATATGAGACTCTATTCGTACCTGCATATAGAAAACCATGGTGCGACATAAACACAATCCCCATTTTCGATATATATGCATGAATGAACAATAATTTTCCTATAACATGAGAAGTTGATTTCCTTATATGAATAAATCTTTTTATAGCATATTCCAATCTTCCTCCTTATCCTTAGTTTAAGACAGGTTATATAAACATACATAATGAACTTAAAAAAATTAAATAAAACAAGTAAATTAAGCAAATCATCTATAGACAAATTAATGGAAATTGCAGTATGAATAAAACTATTTGCTGCTATGAGTGAAAAATGATCTGAAGGTTTGATGAATTTAAAATGTTATTTGCTTACTCACTCTAGAAAATAAATTATCCTACATGAAAATTGTTTCAATATATATATATATATATATATATATATATATATATATATATATATATGGGGTAAACATTTCTTAAGCAGCTTGAGATAAGTTTATCTCCAGCTAGCTCCAAAACTACGTCGTTTTGATTAATGAAGAATGTTTATGTAATTTTAGGTGAATTAATGAAGGGTGTTTCAGTAAAATGTATATGATATAAAAATAAATAAAATTACAAAAACACCCTTCATTAATTCACCTAAAATTACATAAACACCCTTCATTAATCAAAACGACGTAGTTTTGGGGCTAGCTGGAGATAAACTTATCTCAAGCTGCTTGAGAAATGTTTTTCGCTATATATATATATATATGTGTGTGTATATATATATATATATATATATGTATATGTATATGTATATGTATATATATATGTATATATATGTATATATATATGTATATATATAGGGACATGATATCGTGACACCCAAAAAAAGTTACGACCAATCATCTCGCCGTTAGATTGGTAATAGCGATCCGACGGTCCTCGTTGATATCTTAAATAGCCCCTCTATATTCGTTTCTCTCTCTCCTCGTTGATAACCATACTCTCTGCCACCGCCCACCGCCGCCCATATATGAGTTTTGCTAAAATATACATTCTGCATACCCTTGATAAATATACGCTTATACATATATATCATTCCATTAATATAATTAATAATTCTATGAAAAATCGAATTAAATCAGTAAATCAGCCAGATCAGAAAAATCGAACCTGGTATATCTGGTAAAAATCGAATTTGGTTGTAAAAATCGAACCCTTATACATATATATCATTCCATTCGATTAATATAATTAATAATTCTATGAAAAATCGAATTAAATCGGTAAATCGGGCAGATCAGAAAAATCGAACCTGGTATATCTGGTAAAAATTGAATTTGGTTGTAAAAATCGAACCCGAGCTCGTGTATTCAGCGAAGCTCTCCGAGGGATATAGCGGCGGCGGCGCGACAGAGGAAGGCGACACCGTCAGACGTCGGGACAGAGGATATGGGCGACGAGTGGTGGCAGAGTGTATGGTTATCAACGAGGAGAGAGAGAAGGGGGAGAGAGAAACGAATATAGAGGGGCTATTTAAGAGATCAACGAGGACTGTCGGATCGCTGCTACTAATCTAACGGTGAGATGATTGGTCGTAACTTTATTTGGGTGTCACAATATCCTATCACATATATATATATATATATATATATATATATATATATATATATATATTGGTAAGAAAAAATAAATTTATTTTGTTAAATAAATGTTTCATTCTCTCCTTTTGAGAAAATTATTCATATCATATTATTTTTTGAAAAATAGAATATCTTGGTCACCATTTTCCATGCCTAATATATTGTACGATTATATTTTGTTCATAATAATGGCTATTTGCAAAATGAGACATTTATCTTCTTTAATAAAATGCTCAACAAAGTGAAACATTTGAATAAAAAATTTAAAAATGCTTTGAATGATAAAATGAGCAATATAATAAGAAAGATAACATTAGATTAAATAGCTAGGTAATAGTTTGATATATGACATAGCGTTCTAATACTTTCCCTATCCATAATCAACCTACGAACTTACTTTGAAATGTATACCATACTTTTTAAGGTGTCCAAATGCATTATTTTTTTTTAATAGATAAAGCAATTGGTGGTGACTTCTAATATTCTTTTCTTTCGTAATTTGGTTGCCTTCTCATAGCACAACCCCTTCCTATGAGACAGTAGGGATCGCTGGAAACTCCACCGGAGACAGAAGATGGTTAAATTTAATTTATCTTTACTCACCTTTTCGTTATGATTGGTTTTCATTGTTTTTTTTTTTTTTTTTTTGTGCAATGTTAATAGAATGGTTCCCTCTCACAGACTATGCACTACACTTACACACACATGCCTATATAACCTCTAACTCTAGTAAACTCTTTTCATTTGTAGCCCATCATGTGAGGACTGCTAGCCAAAGTGATGGTGGCTGTTGAAATATATAAAAACCATTAATGTAGTGTCACCCAATAGCTTAAGTTTTTGGGTTGAATTGGTTCTTTACATTGTATCAAAGCCTCGTGTCCCGGGTTCGAATCTCACCACCCCCACTTTCTTTGTAGTGAAATTTCTTTCTTTGCCCACCCTTCAGGGTGGGCTTGTATGTTGTCCACCCTTCAAGCCCAGTAGGCTCTCGTGTGAGGGTGTGTATTCAAATATATAAAAACTATTAATGTAGTCTCACCCAATAGGTTAAGCTTTTAGGTTTAATTGATTCTTTACAGTGGCAATAATGATAATTTGGGAGCTTTTTTTTGTTCTTATGAGCAAGGGCAAAGCAATGTCACTTTGAGAGATTTTCAATCTCTGTATAGCCTATAGGCATCATGAAAACCCTTATTCGAATTAATGGGGTGAGGATTAATGGAGCCTTTGCTCATCAAAGTAGTGGTAACACTAAGGCTGTTTGGGACCTTAAATCATTAGGGATCAATGAACAGAAACTATCACTTATTAGAATGACCCTAGAGCCACCAAGGTTTACTTTTAAGTACAAAGTAGCTGACGGTGCTAAAAAATTGAGACTCATTGATTGTTTGAATGCTCCTTAATTTCAAATTTTTGCTGTAGAGTTATTGGTTTATTCCTAGAAGCGAATTATCGATAAATTGGGCCGGAGTAATCTTTAAGTGTGAGATTAGAGTAGTACACGAGAAAATTAACTTGATCAATTTTCATGAGCTTAATAGGTGAATTATTCTTTGTAGGAAACCTAAGACCCAATCAAAAGAAAACTCAATTCAACAAAAGGAGAAAACTTGGGAGAAAAGAAAGCAAAAAAATACTAAAGGGGACAGAAAAGCAAGCAACAACACTGGAGCAGAAAAGTAACCAATCAAGCACCCCCACATCAGCGATAGTAGAAGAATGTGGGAACAACACCTCAACCATGTAGATTTTAGACAAAATACTGCAAAAGGAGGGGGACCACAGTAGAAATAGGGTTGAGCTGGCAGGGAGTGACACTTTGATTGGAGAGGATTTGAGGAAAGATAGACCTTAGATCTAAGGAGTAGCTAAGATCCTGAGTTGGAGGAACCAGCCGGTGCCCATTACTAAAAAAGAGGAGAACTTTTTCAGCGGACATCATCTCCATCCTCAAGTCATACCATAATTGTAAAGAGTCTTAGTTTTCTGTAATTTCAGCCTTCATTTTTCATCATGCTCCTTATGAGCTAAATTTCTAAGTAGGTTAAAGGTGAGGTAAAAGTAGCCCTCTTTGTCTTAGGATGAACTTATAACGAAACTATGTTTTCTTTAATGAATTATGAGCTGCTTTTTGGTTAAATGCTTTAACTTTGTAACACCCTTTGGTTTGCAACCTCATCCCAAGACCACTTGGTCGATGAAACCCTCACAAAGCAGTGTGGAGAAAGATTAGAAATCTTAGGATATTTTGCTATGAGTCAAAGGAATATCCAGAAAGAGGAGCAATGTTATATGTAATTCACTTTTGATAGTGATCCCTTCAGTCATGCTCTTCTGAGAAGGCAAACATAATCTTCTTGGATTTTCAATTCAAGGAGCTCCTGGTGTGATTCGGTGTAGAAGGCCTTTTACTCCAGATTACTTGGGAGTTACTTAAGCCGGTAAAGGTGAAAGGAGCATAATTCATTTCTGAATCCATAAAACATTGTAGGAACAACTAAGAGGGAAAAAATATTGATCCCAATACCTATTGCTTTCTTTATTGATTTTACAGCTTCTAATTCACTATTTTAATTACCTATTACTTGAGATTTTCAAACTTCGCAATCGCTCTTGATAATTTTGCTACAATACTTGGTTTGTTAAGTTCTTGATGGTATTTGTTACTTTTAAGTTTTCAGTTACTTATTTTTGGTTCTACTCTTGTTCTTCTCTCGATTTATTATAATTTGAGTTCATTGCAGTTAAGAAAATCACCTAGTACTTAGCCTTCCAAATTGGTTAACTTGTTTAACTAGCTTATGGCATGTGTGTAACATCACGGGCGCTGACGAGGGCGGAGAGTGATCGTCGGTGCGAAAGGGCACAAATAAGGAGTGGCTCCGGGCAGACTTCTAGCGACGGGGGTACATGAATGAATTGAATCAACACCTGAAAAAGAGGAATTCCAGAGACTGTGCTGGTATGGGACAATACAGTTGGGGATAGCTTAAAAGAATTAATTGGTACTACCTATACTAACAAGATGCATATGCTTTTTGGCAGCCCGAAACGGAATAAATCCACAGTTAAGCGTGCTTGACTTGGAGCAATTCTGGGATGGGTGACCTCCTGGGAAGTTTTCCCAGGAAGTGTGTAGTGAAGAAAAAGCACACTGAAAAGTCTTGTGTTAGTATGTGGGGATAGTCCCGCTTTTCAGTAGCAGCCCGGAACAGAAGAGCTCCGCAGTGAAGCGTGCTTGACTTAGAGCAATTCTGGGATGGGTGACCTCCTGATAAGTTTTCCCATGAAGTGTGCGAGTGTTGCGACTCGGCAAGTGTAGATGAATATAATGCCAATCAATTCTTTCTAAGTTAATTAGGGCTCAATTCCTTGTTACCCTAAATCTATGTGATCTTGAAAGAACTCTAGTTCCCCGATTATTCCCCAAGAAAACATGCATTAAGATCAAGAATTTAAAGATTTCACAATTACAGTATGTCTATCCCTAGATCACAAGGATTGTGGTAAATTTACCAAGTCAAGGTTCATGCACCAACACCCCTATTGTCATACAATTCCCCTAAATCAATCTATAAGGAGCAAACTCATAGAAGGCATTAAAGACAGATAAATTTATTCAAATATAAAAAGAAAAGAATTCAGAGACAGATTCGATTGGGTTCCATCTACCCCTAACTACATAAAAGAGTTTAGCCTAGCATACTGAATTCAAAATAAATAATAAATAAATGAGAACCCCAAGCCTCCATTGGTGTGATGTTGACTTGGTTCCTCAGTGTTCCAACGCTCCGCAATAGGATTCCTCCTTCAGGTCTATGTGTATTCCATATTTATAACCATTGAAACCATATCCTTTATTTAATCTCCCAATGGATCTTTATCAAATTCGCAATCAATTCTTTAATTGCTTCATTTTTTACTTAAGATCTTGCAGATTGGGTGACAGATTGAGTTTCAAATCTTTGTTATGATCCCTTATTAAATCTTCCCATGGATCTATATCTATTCTTAATCAAGTCACATTCCTTTCATTTTTTTCTCTAAATACTGTAGATTGGGTTGATTGGGCTCGTGTTCGGTGCTCAAGCGCGCTACAGGGCGCTTGAGCGCGCTCTTGTGCATAAATTTAGGAATTTTGTCTGCCCAAACGCGCTCGATCGGCCAACTGGGCACTCGAGGGCACTGTTGGGCGCTTGAGCGCCCTAGATTGCTCAATTTAGTTGATTTCTCTGTCTGAACGCGATCGAGTGTCCATGCTGTGCACTTGAGCATGCTCTTCTGGCCCTTGACTTGTATTATTTTGGCTTCCTTTGGTACATATTGAGCTGCAACTGTTTGTCATGATTCCTTTATCACTTCTTAGCACCAATAAGTATGGTTTTACCTTCAAAATGCAAAGAAAATCAAAATGTCAGCTCAAATTCCTAATATGGTTTATATGCTGTAAAACCTTGAATAACATGCAATCTACTATATATTCCTCGTATAATTTAGCCTAAAAACATGGTAAACCAAAGGTTTATCAGCGAGTGGAGAAAAATCACATTGAAAAGTCTCGTGTTAGTATGTAGGGATAGTCATTGATTCTTGAAGCGGCCGGGCATGGCCCATGCACAAGGATGACACGCACAAATCGAGAAATCATGTAACATACTGAGCGCTGACAAGGGTGGGGAGTGATCGCCGGCTCGAAAGGGCATGGAAAAGGAGCGGCTCCAGACAGGCTTCCAACGGGGGGTTACATGCATGAATGAATCGAATCAACACCTGAAAGAGAGGGATTCCAAAGACAATGCAGGTATGGGATTGCACAGTTTGGGATAGCTTAGAAGAATTAATTGGTACTACCTATACTAACAAGATGCATCTACTTTTCGGTAGCCCAGAATGGTAGAACTCCATAGTTAAGCGTGCTTGACTTGGGGAAATTCTGGGATGGATGACCTCCTAGGAAGTTTTTCCGGAAAGTGTGCGAGTGAGGACAAAACACGCTGAAAAGTCTCATGTTAGTGTGTGGGGAAAGTCATTAATCCTTGCAAGTTGTCAGGCGTTACAAGTGGTATCAGAGCAGGCCTCTCTTCCAGTACGGAGTGGTTCGAGGACGAACCAGACAGAAGCTAGTGGGCATGTAACATCCTGAGCGCTGATGAGGGCGGGGAGTGATCACTGGTACGAAAGGGCATGGACAAGGAGTGGCTCCTGATAGGCTTCTAGCGGGGGTTACATGCATGAATGAATCGAATCGACACCCGAAAAAGAGGGATTGCAAAGACTGTGCAGGTATGAGACTGCACAGTTTGGGATAGCTTATAAGAGTTAATTTGTACTACCTATACTAACAAGACGCATCTACTTTTTGGTAGCTCGAAATGTAAGAACTTCATAGTTAAGCGTGCTTGAATTGTGGCAACTCTGGGATGGGTGACCTGATGGGAAGTTTTCCCGGGAAGTGTGCGAGTGAGGACAAAGCACGCGGAAAAGTCTCGTGTTAGTGTGTGGTGTAAGAACCCGCACCGCTAACTTAGGAAATTAAATTAATTAATATAAGAATTAGGAAATAGTTCCATAATTGACCCTAATAATTATGCGAAGGCTTAAATAATTATGGTAAGTGATTAATAATGCTGAAAGTCGCTTTTCTGACGAAAAGTGCAGATACCGGTTCTGCCTCATGGTATAAATGCGTACCGATGAAGTATCCCGGAAAATTATAATAAAGGCATTTTTATTCCTAGAATAATATGTAGGACGAGTAAAATAAGTTTCAAAGTTAAAATAATGAGAACTGATGCTAGACCTGATACTGGCTATGTAAAAGCGCGTATCGGAAAGGTGCTGCGAAAAATAAAATAAAAATATGACAAATCTTATAAAATTGAGTAGGTTCAGAATCCTAAGTTTGGGATTTAAATGCTAAGTGTAGCTATTAGTGCTAATACAGTGCGATTAAAACTTAAATAACTATATATAGATAAAGGCACATGATCCTAGGTCATTTGGTGCCTCCTACGTGAAACTTTTCTGAGCTTCAGCTGCTGCCTTCCCTTGCCACCTTCTCCTCTCTTCATTTTGTGAGCCAAGGAGCCACTTTTCTTCATGAAACCTTCACCTAAACACCATGGTTGAGTGAGAGTTGGTCTTGTGAGGGTGTTGTGTGCTCCCTAGTTGAGTGTGAGCTTATGAGTTTGAGGTGTTGTGGGCTGACTTCTTTACTTGGTGATGAGGGAGCCATTTTCTTAGTAGCAGAAGCTCCAAGAAGCAACCTTTGAGGAGAAAGGACCCTTCTTGGTTTGCCATTTTCGTGCACATTGAAGTCAGACTTGGGGAGCTGTTGTGAGAGCTCCAAGAGCACCCTTTTGCTCTTTTTTAAGCTTGGGCAAGCTTCATCAACCTTGATCATGAGTTTCCTTAGTTAAAAAATGAAGCCTTGATGCATGTAATAAGCTAAAGTTCATAACTTAAGATTGGGTAAGGTTAAACATACCTAGAAATGCATGTTTAAGCATCTGGAATCGTTAAAAGAACAACCTTTGAGAGTGATATCTCGTGAAATGCAGAACTGCATTCTGTCGTGAAATATCCGGATACGATATCCGGATATTGATATCCGGATTATGGGGTCTTGTGATATCCGAATATTGATATCTGGATATGGGGTCTTGTGATATCCGAATATGGATATCCGGATATGGATATCTGGATATGATCCCCGAAATATATCCGGATATTCAGGGGATTTCAGGACAATAACTTTACTGTTCATACAGAATGTTATTTTGGGTTTGTAGACCCATGATTGGGTAATTTGGACTTCTGTAATAATTAATCTAAGTCAGAATCTAAGTGATTAAGGGCTTATGGCTTTGTGAGAAGCCTAAAGACACGAAACGTAAAAGGAAGGCGTTATAATTAAGTCATATGCTTGTGGAGTATGAATATTGATATTATTATTGGTCCAAACAGATTGTGATTGTGTTGTACGTGGACTTTGAGCTGGTGCGAACCTTGGTTGGATAGTTAGCTTGCGAGGTAAGCTTTCGTGTACTCGGTTTAGCCATTGTTGGTTCCACCATGTCCAATGGGGGGATGGTTTATATGCATGATGTGTTTTCATGTATTGATATTTGAAATGTTTTTGAGTTATTATGTGAATGCCTTATGATATGCATGTGGTGTTCCACCTAGACAGGCTCCTGAGTATGTGAGAGACATACGATAGGGTGATTCTGTGGGTGGGTGCAAGTGGTGTCTTGCACTAAATGTAGGCAATAGACGTATGTAAGTCCCGCATTTCCCTGGCCAATAGATAGTTGACACAAATGACATGATCATATGTTGCATTGCACTGATTTTGGAACTTATATTGTTAAACTACTTTTGAACTTATATTGCACATGTAAGTGAGCTTGGGGTGGAGAGATCCTTGAGGACCCCTTGTCTTACTGAGATTTATTTTTAGAGATCTCACCCCACGTTTGGGGCACCATTTTCAGGTTTAGGTAATACTGGGGTCTCAACCTCGGGTGGCAGGAGGCCGGAGCTAAGTTGATTGATGTTTACCGCTTATGCTGTTATGCTTGGATGCTGGATTATACCTGTTGCTATTATGCTATTAGCTTCATTTTATGTTTATTTGAGATGAGACTTGTTGGGCCTTGTTGGCTTATTTGGTGAGCATGGGGATTGTCCATCTCACAATGATTATGTTTTGTTTACCTTGACTTGTTATGTATAATGAACCAGGATATTCTCCGTACTACGTGTTGTAGATCTGTGAGTAGATACTTATTTATATTATGAGATTTCTCAGTTAGTTGGTCTTTTGCAATTACATACAGGCAATCTTTTGAAAATGAATTAAGTATTCAACTTGGTTAATTGTTCGCCGAGGCCGACAATATGGGGCTCACATGAAACCCTATATTACTTGATGCTTACTCTTGCGCAGTTTGGGTAGATTTGCTCTCCTTTGATTAATTGTTCCCTGGACATAGTATTTGCTCCGCACTACTTTTGCTCCCATATTTTCTTGAGCACATCTCGGCCCAACAATACCCAACCTAGGTTTTCTTTTTCTAAGAACACACTGGAGAGCCGTTTCCACCCTCGGTGTCTGCACTTCTTTTTCTTCTTCTTTTTTGGTAAAAACACTTTATTTGACTAAATTCAATTCAATTTGTATTTTTCACCTGTCTACAACAATTTGTTTCTTACGTTGTTGTTATTGTTGTTTTTCATATCCTCCCATTTTTTCCTAAATAAATAAAATTTCCATTTGCTATTTTAGTCCATTCGTGCATTCATTTTTTGTCACCCCATTTAAGCTTGCAAATTTTATTCAATTAAGTCATTGACAAGGATCACTTGTACAATGGGGTTTATGTTCATAAGGATCAATTAGTATATCAACCGGTTATTATACAATTTATAAATGCCTCCTAAAAGAGAAAGGAAAAATATGAAAAAATGTTTGAAAAAG
Organism: Gastrolobium villosum; assembly: GCA_032173675.1. NCBI lineage: Eukaryota > Viridiplantae > Streptophyta > Magnoliopsida > Fabales > Fabaceae > Gastrolobium > Gastrolobium villosum. Next base: position 139,155 of record JAVKPL010002051.1, read on the forward strand.
AAAAAACAAAGAAAGTATAACGAATCATTTAAACCCGAAAAGTTTGTAAGTGATGAGCCTTTAAAGATTTTATATTATATCTCTCTAACACACCACTTCACGTAAGAGCTATTTGCGCTTGAAGCATTGATTTTGCTCATGCCTATATTTTTGGTTTACCTTGTGCTGACTACTTGTTGGGCCGAGAGGTGCTCTGGGATATTATAGGAGCAAAGACATACAAGTAGCAATTAAATATTCCTTTCAAGGAGCAATTAACCCATTTAGGAGCAACTCTTCCCTAGATGCGCAAGCGCATGTGTCAAGTAATACAGGGTTAATATGAGCCCCAGATTATCGTCCTCAGGGAACTATTGTAAAAGTTACGTTTTAAAAGGAAACAGAAAAAAAAAACAAAATAAAGGAAAATCAAAGAGCAATAGTTCTCGGACAGAATCCACCAAGGAGCATTTTCTGCTAGCTATTTAAACAAATTTAACCATTCTTCAAAGAGTAATGTTGGGTGTCTTTCTATCTTCATAGAACTTTGAATGGAATGAGAATAAACTAACAAGAAATTCGAATTTTAATTGAAATAAGAACAGCTGTAGGAAATACCAAAGAACAATAAGCTACCATTGAGTCAAATATATCAAGAGAAATTATGAATACTATGTAAGTTAAAAGAAAATTTTTAGTAGAGGGAAGACAGTAGGTTTTAGGGATTAGTATTTTCACCCTCTTGGTTAATTCTATGATGTTACATGAACTCAGTAATGAACTATGTTATTTTCACCGTTATGGCTTATTCCACATAACCTGGAGCAATGGCCTCTTTAACCAAATTAAACTTGAAATTTTTCAATTCAATCCAAGGAAATCAAGTTTGCATTCTCAAAAGAGAATGGTTGAAGGGATCACTAGCAAAAGTGATTTACACAAGACAATATTTCCCTTTCTGGATATTCCCCTGACTTAGAGTAAAATATCCTACCATTTCTAACTTCGCTCCATAATGCTTTGTGAGGGTTTCATCGACCAAGTGGTCCTGGGATGAGGTTGTAAACCAAAGGGTTTTGCGAAATTAGAGCATTAAATCAATAAATAACTCAGTTCATTAAGAAAAATAATGTTTCATTACAAGAACATTCTAAGACAAAGAGGGTTACTTTTACCTCACCCTCAACCTGCGTAAAAGATTTTAGCTCATAAGGAGCATGTTGAAAAATACAGAGGAAAACTTGCAAAACAAAAATGTCTACTGTGTGAGGTTGAAGATGAGCTTTCGTTCTGGCCCTTTCCCTTTTTGTATAGGGTATTAACTTGCAATCCCTGTCGCTGTTTACATCAAAGGTTCATATTTCCTCAAATCCTCTCTAATCATAGCATTGCTCTATGCCAACTCATCCCTAGTATGCAGTGGTCCCCTTCTTCTTTTGCATAAAATTCTTGACCGTTTCTGCACACTGAGGTGTTGTTCCCACATTCTCTGCTATCACTGACGTGTCTGCGTCTGATTGATTACTTTTTCTGCTCCTGTACTGTAGCTGCTTTCTTGGTTTGGGTCTTAGATTTCCTGTGAGAGAAACTCAACTCATTAAGCTCACAATTAATAAGTCTTGCTAAATTGCTCCAGTACTATGGTAAATCCCACGTTTACAATGTCTCAAGCACAATTTATCAATAATCTATATTTAGGAGCAAAAACTGATAGCAACTATTTTACAATGAAAATTTGGATTTGAGGAACAATTAACCTATCAACGGACCTCAATTTTTGAAGCCAATCACTGACTTAGTTACATTAGAAAGTGAGGGCGGTGAGAAACAAACTCGTGATTTTGTGGTCACCTAGATTTTGATACCATGTTAAACAATCATCTCATCTAAAAGCTTGAGTTGGGTAGTGTTGGGCCTTCAATAATTTTATATTGTATCTCTCTAACAAAAGAAAGAAGAAAATAAGAAGAAAGGTTCTAGCCTGAAATAAAAAAGGGGTGAAAAATTATAACTAACAAAACAAGTAATGATATTATCCAAATAATATCATTAAACAGTTGCTTGGGTCTTTTATATCCTTTCTTCAATAACCCTTAACCATATCAACAATAGAAACTTTATAAAATCTATTATGATCATTGAGTGATTGTTTCTATTTTCAAAAATATCAATTCTTAGACAAAATGCTCTTATTCCATCAAGTTTTTAGTTCACCGCTCTAAAAAGAGATAAAAGGAGAGAGTAAAGGAATAAAAATGGAAAATAGAAATGATAAGAGAAGATATTAAGATGAGAAGACCTGTAAGAACCCGCACCGTTAAAGATATTGGCCAACATCCATGACGTGTTTCACGTGTCTCAGTTTCAGAGGTACATAGCAGATCCTTCGCACGTGGTGCAACCTGATGGTGTGAAGGTTCGGGAGAACTTAAAGACTCCCGTGGGACCACTCAAGATTCTCGATTGTGGCGAGAAGAAGCTGAGGAGCAAGATCATTCTGATGGTCAAAGTGCAATGGACAGGAAGACTCCGACAATACCCCGAGTTTTGGGACAGGTATGTTTCTAATTTTGCTGACAAAATTCTTTAAAGGTGGGGTGAATATAAGAACCCAAGTTTTGGGCCGTGTGCTACGGGTCAGCTTATCTGTTTCCATTATGGTAAGGAGGGCCACTATTCCAGAGATTTCCCTTCTTATACGGGGAGAGCTGCTGCAGTCCAGGTAGTTCCGCTTCATATGGTTCCCCTTGCACCGACAGTTGCACCTGCAGTACCATCTACTACCGGTCGTGTGTATACACTGGACCGCCAGCAGTCGGACAGAGCTCCAAACCTTGTTAGAGGTACTGTTACTATTGGTGGCTCTGCTGTAAATGTGTTGTTTGACTCAGGGGCTACGCATTCTTTCACTGCTACCCGATTGCTGTGGGGCTAGAGTCGCCCATTGCTGTGCTTTTTCCACCGATGCGGGTGACCACCGCCACCGGAGAAAGATGTATAACCTCCACTGTTCATCGCGATGTGGCATTTCAGTGGGATGGTCGTGATTTCTCGGTAGATCTGATAGGATTGCTGATGGCCAACTTGGAGATTATTCTGGGCATAGATTGGCTATGTAGAAATTGTGCATTGATTGATTGTTGTGCCAAGAGAGTAGTGATGTCTCCGAGTGGGTCCACAGCCAGTTCCTCGAAATTCATTTCAGTCCTGCAAGCTATGAGGGCCTTGAGAGCAGGGGCATTTGGCTATGTGATGTTGGGAGGTTTGGTGAGTGGGACACATGAGGATCTCACTAGCATTCCTGTGTTGAGGGAATTCCTCGAGGTCTTTACCGAGGAGACTCCTGAGTTTCCACCGCAGAGGGAGATAGAGTTTTCTATTGACTTGTTGCCTGGAGTGGGGCCCATTTCGTTAGCTCTATATCGGTTGTCGCCACCGGAGTTGGCTGAGCTGAAGAAGCACATTGAGGATCTTTCGGCGAAAGACTTCATTCTGTCGAGTTTGTCTCCTTGGGGAGCCCTGGTCATATTTGTAAAGAAGAAAGATGGGACTATGCGATTGTGCACCGACTACAGGCAGTTGAACAAGGTGACAATCAAGAATAAGTATCCGCTTCCACGCATTGATGATTTGTTGGATCACCTCAGGGGTGCTTGCTTGTATTCGAAGATTGATCTCTGGTCCGGATACCATCAGATTCGGGTAAAGCCAGAGGATGTTCCAAAGACCGCGTTTCGTTCGAGGTACGATCATTATAAGTATTTGGTGATCCTGTTCGGACTCACCAATGCACCCGCAGTGTTCATGGACTACATGAACAGGATTTTCCAGCCAAACCTGGATTAGCTTGTGATCGTCTTGTTTGACGACATCTTGATTTACTCCAAGACTGAGGGAGAGCATGTCGAGCACTTGAAGATTGTGTTGCAAGTGCTGAAATAGAAAAAGATTTATGTAAAGCCGTCGAAATGTGAGTTTTGGCTCAAGTCGGTAAAATTTCTGGGTCATGTGATTTCTGCTGATGGAGTTGCAGTTGATCCTAACAAGATTGAGGCCGTGATGGATTGGGAGAGGCCCAAGACGGTTACAGAGGTGAGGAGCTTCTTAGGTTTGGCTGGGTACTACAGGAGGTTCATTGAGGGATTCTCCAAGATGGTGTTACCGCTGACTCGCCTTACCCGAAAGGATACTCCATTTGTGTGGACACATGAATGTGAGGAGTGCTTCCAGAAGTTGAAGGAGAGACTGACTACTGCACTTGTGTTGGTCCTTCCTGATCCTGCGGAGCAGTTTGAGTTATATTGTGATGCCTCTGGGAAGGGGCTAGGCTGCATGTAGATGCAGAAGGGTAAAGTTGTTGCTTATGCTTCGAGGCAGTTGAAGCCTCATGAGGAGAACTATCCGACTCACGACTTGGAGTTGGCTGCTATTGTATTTGCTTTCAAGATTTAGAGGCATTACTTATATGGCATGAAGTTTTTCCGTGTTCAGTGACCATAAGAGCTTGAAGTATCTGTTTGATCAGAAGGAGCTGAACATGAGACAGAGGAGATGGATGGATTTCTTGAAGGATTACGAGTTTGAGTTGAGGTACCATCCTGGCAAGGCCAATGTGGTAGCTGACGCTTTGAGCCGAAAATCCGTGAGCCTGTCCAGTTTGATGATGGGTGATCTGGATGTGATCAAGAAATTTCGTGACCTGACAGTGACTTCCTTGTTTGGGGGAGCACTTCTTGAGATGGAAACAACAGAAGTGATTAATGAGCTGATGGAGAAGATTAAAAAGGCGCAAGTGCAAAGAGAGTGCCTTGATTATGTGAAGAACCAAGATGGTGTGTCTTGGAATGAGCATGGTTTGTTGTTTCAGAAGAGGATTGTGGTTCCTCGAGGTCCGTTGACCTAAGAGGTTATGGCGGAGGCCCATAAGGGCCAGTTTACTATACAGCCCGGTGCTACAAAAATGTACCAGGACTTTAAGAGAAAATTTTGGTTGCCGGGCATGAAGAAAGACATAGCGATCTACTTGTCCAAATGTTTGATATGCCAGAAGGTGAAGATAGAGCACCAGAAACCGTCTAGTAACTCTCAACCTCTTGAGATACCACAGTGGAAGTGGGAGAGCATTTCCATGGACTTCGTGGTGGGATTGCCGAAGACTCAGGTGGGTTGTGACTCTATCTAGGTCATTGTGGACAGACTGACGAAGTCTTCCCATTTTCTTCCAGTGAAGGTGAGCTTCACTACAGAGCAGTTGGCTAAGCTTTATGTCCGCGAGATCGTGAGGCTTCACAGGGTGCCCAGGAGCATCATCAGTGAAAGGGACCCGAAGTTCACATCTCGGTTCTTGGAGGCGCTGCAGGAGGCTTTTGGTACGCAGTTGAGAATGAGTACCGCCTATCACCCTCAGACTGACGGACAGACTGAGCGGACCATCCAGACCTTGGAGCACATGTTGAGGGCTTGCACGTTGGAGCAGGGTCCGGCATGGGATAGGTACCTTCCGTTGGTGGAATTTTCATACAATAACAATTTTCATGCTAGCCTGGGCATGGCGCCCTACGAAGCACTATATGGTAGGAGGTGTCGGACTCCTACCTGCTAGTCTGAGGTTGGAGACAAGGAGCTTTTTGGCTTGGACTTTGTCCAAAATACCACCCAGCATATCCAGATGATCAGAGAGAAGCTGAAGCAGGCCTGGAATCGCTAGAAGAGCTACTATGATGTGAAGCATCGTCCATTGGAGTTCAGTGAGGGTGAACACGTGTTTGTGAAACTTTCACCAGTCATCGGTGTTGGTCGGGCCCTCGGAGTAAGGAAGCTGAGCTCGCGGTTTATTGGGTCGTACCAGATCCTTGGTAGAGTAGGACCAATTGCCTTCCGGCTTGCCTTGCCTCCGAACTTGGCTAACATCCATGACGTGTTTCACGTGTCTCAGCTTCGGAAGTACATAGCGGATCCTTTGCACGTGGTGCAACCGAATGATGTGGAGGTTCGGGAGAACCTAAAGACTCCCGTCGGAGCACTCAAGATTCTAGATTGCGGCGAGAAACAGCTGAGGAGCAAGACCATTCCGATGGTCAAAGTGCAGTGGACTGGACGTACTCCTGAGGAGTGCACTTGGGAGCGAGAGGACGAGCTTCTCCGGCAGTACCCCGAGTTTCGAGACATGTATGTTTCTGATTTTGAGGACAAAACCCTTAAAAAGGTGGGGTAAATGTAAGAACCCGCACCGTTAATTAAGGCGATTAATTAATTAAATGTGATAATTAGTAAATAATTCCATAATTGACCCTAATAATTATTATGAGGCTCTAATAATTATAGTAAGTGAGTAATAATGCTGAAAGTCGCTTTTCTGACGAAAAGTGCAGATACCGGTTCTGCTACCCGATATAAATGCGTACCGGTGAAGTATCCCGGAAAACTATAATAAGAACATGACAATTAGTAGAATATTATATAGGACTAGTAAAACGAGTTTCAAGTCAAAATAATAAGAACTGGTGCCAGAACTGATACTGGCTATGGAAAAGCGCATATCAGAAAGGTTCGCCGAAAAATATAATAAAAATATGAAAAATCTTAGAAAAATGAGTAGGTTAAGATTCTAAAATCTTAGAACCCTAGGTTTAGTATGCATTCCTACGTGAGGCACTTGGAGTGGCTAACCAGAATACTATTCCATTGCTTCTCCTCTCCATTTTTGAAAACAAGTTGCTATCTTTTATTGATTTCTTCACATTTCCTCCTTGTAAACACTTGGGTGTAGCACTGTGAGTGTGAGGTGAGCTTTATCTCTGAGTATTGAGGCTGTGTGAGGTCTATTTTGTGGGCTGAATTCCTTTTCTTGGGTGGTAGAAGCCTTTTCTTGGTGGTTGGTACTCCAAGGAGCAATCTTTGTGAAGAAAGGACTTTGCTTGCTTGGTATTTTCATTTTCCTGGGTAGTCAGAATTGTTGGAGCTGTTTGGTGAGCTCCATGAGCCTTTGCTTCTCTGTTTTGAGTTTGGGTAAGCTTCATTACCTTTGATCATGAGTTTAAGTGCTTAAAAATGGAACCTTGATGCATGTAACAAGATAAGATGATAACCTAACGTTGGGTAATGCTTAACACACCTAGAAATGCATGTTTAAGCCCCTGCAATCGGTAAAAGTTGGATCTTTGGTTTGGATTTTCGCGAAATGCAGAATCTGTGTTTTGTCGCGAAATATCCGGATATTTGGTTGTGAATATCCGGATATTGATATCCGGATATGGGATTCTGGATATCCGGATATGGGATATCCGGATATGGGATATCCGGATATGCCCCCGACATAAATCCGGATATTCTGGGATTTTGATGAACAGTAGCTGCACTGTTCATACAGAGGGCTTGTATGGGTTTGTGGACCCTAGATTGATGAAGTGATACTTCTGTAATAAGTTGTTTAAGTCAGAACCTAGGTGGTTAAGGGCTTAAGGCTTTGTGGGAAGCCTAAAGAAATAATCTGTAAAAGGAAAACGTAGTCTTTATGTTTATGCGTATGGGCTATGATTATTGATGTAATTAATGGTCCAAACAGATTGTGATTGTACTGTTTGTGTACGTTGAGCTGTGTGGACTCTTGGCATAGGATTGTGAGCTTGCAAGGTAAGCTTTCGTGTCCTCGACTTTTCCATTGTTGGTTCCACCATGTCCCATGGGGGGATGGTTTATATGCATGATGTTGTTTTCATGTATTATTTTGATAAATGTTGTTGAGCTGTTATATGTGAGTGCCTTATGATATGCATGTGGTGTTCCACCTATACGGTAAGCCTGAGTATGTAGCACCATACAAGATGGTGAGGCTATGGGTGAGGTGCAAACGATCTTCCTTGTACTAACTATAGGTAATAGACGTATTTCTGCATTTCTCTGGCCACTAGAATAGTGATAACACACATGGCAATTATATCTGTTGCACTGCATAGTTTTGGAACTGATATTTGTTAAACTGCTTTTTGGAACTTATATTGCATATGTAAGTGAGCTTGGGGTGGAAGATCCTTGAGGACCTCTTGTCTTACTGAGATTTCTTGTTTAGAGATCTCACCCCATGTTTGGGGACGCTTATTTCAGGTTCAGGTAACCCTGGGGTTGAGACCTCGGGTGGTAGGAGGCCAGAGCTGAGTTAGATATTGTTGTTATATGCTAACATGTTGGATGCTGAATATGTCTTTTGCTTTTATGCTGTTAGCTTCAGTTATTATATTATTGTTGTTGTTGTTGAGATTGTTGTTGGGTTTTGTGGCCTTATTTGGTGAGCATGGGGATTGTCCATGACACATTAGCTTGACTTTATGTTTTTAGGTTTAAGTTGTAATAATGTATCAGGATATTGTCCGGACTACGTGTTGTAGATCCGTGACCTTAGATACTCACTTTATTTATGTAATGAGGTATTTTAGTTAGCTGTCTTGAAATTTACATACAGGCGATATTTTATGATAACTGATTAAGTAATCAACTTGGCTAAGTATTAATAACGTCAAAATTGAATTAAAGAGAAAGTTATTCCGCATTTTTATTAAGCGTGGCTTAATACGATAGTATGTTAACAAACCGGGAGAGAGCTGACTTCTTGACTAAGTAAAGAGAGGAACCATTTCCTTGTTGTGGAAGCTCCAAGTGGTGAGCTTTGTGAAGAAAAAGGCCAACCTTTTTGCCATCTTCGCGGACCTTTGTAGCCTGAACTTTAAGGCGGAGTGGTGAGCTCCCAGAGCACCATTATTTCCGTTCCAAGCCTTAGAGGTAAGCACCATCACCCTTGCCTTTGATTTCTATAGAATGAATGAACCTTGATGCATGTAATGAGCAAAAGATAAGAGCTTAAGGGTGAGTAAGGTTTAACACACCTAGAAATGCATGTTTGAGCTTCTGGAATCGTTAAAAGAACAACCTTTGAATGATATCTTCGCGAAATGCAGAAACTGCATTCTGTAGCGAAATATCCGGATATGATATCCGGATATGGATATCCGGATATGGGGTTGGAGATATCCGGATATGGATATCCTGATATGGCCCCGACAAATATCCGGATATTCTGGGGATTTCGAGATGTTCACTGTTCTGTTCGTACAGAATGGTATTTTGGGTTTGTGGACCCATGATTTGTTGAGTTGAACCTCTGTAATAATTGAACTAAGTCAGAATCACTTAGATTAAGGGCTTACGGATTTGTGAGAAGCCTAATGGCATGAAACGTAAGAGGAAGCGTTGTTGTTATTTCATGAACCATTAGATTATGAATATTGACTAGATTGTTGGTATAAACACACTGTGAGAGTGCTGTTTTTGGACCTTGGACTAGGTTGGACTCTTGAGTTCGATAGTTAGCTTGCGAGGTAAGCTTTCGTGTCCTCGGTTTTGCCCATTGTTGGTTCCACCATATCTCATGGAGGGATGGTTTATATGCATGATGTGTTTTCATGATATGATGATTTATTGAAATGCTATTGAGTTTTTAAGTGCAAGTGCCTTATGATATGCATGTGTTGTTCCACCTAGACGGTAAGTCTGAGTATGTAGCATCATATGTAACACCCCGTGTATACCCGGTTTGTTAACATGTCATCGTATTAAGCCACGCGTAATTAAAAATGCGGAATAACTTTCTACTTTCAATTATGACGTCATTATCATTAACCAAGTTGATTATTAAATCCTTTTTCAAAACATTGCCTATATGTAAATTGCAAAAAGACAGCTAACTGAAATACCTCAATATATAAATAACTGTGAGTATCTAAAATCACGGAACTACAACACGTAGTCCGGACAATATCCTGATACATTATTACAACTCGAATTTAAGATAAGACATAGTCAATCAATGTGGCATGGACAACCTCCATGCTCACCCAATAAGGCAACATTGCCCAACAAGTCTCAACAAAAAACTCATAATAATAACATAAAGCATGACAACATCCAATCATAACAGTATAAGCAGCAATATCAGCTAAGCCCCGGCCTCCTGCCGCTAGAGGTCTCAACCCGAGTTACCTGAACCTGAAAATGGTGCCCCAAACGTGGGGTGAGATCTCTAAAAAGATATCTCAGTAAGACAAAGGGTCATCAAAGATTTCTCCACCCAAGCTCACTTACATGTGCAATATTAAATTCAAAAGCAGTTTAACAATATAAGTTCCAAAGTCAGTGCAATGCAGCATATAATCATGTCATTTGTGTCAACTATCTACTGGCCAGAGAAATGCGGGGCTTACATATGTCTATTGCCTACATTTAGTGCAAGACACCACTTACACCCACCCACAGAATCACCCTATTGTATGTCTCTCACATACTCAGGAGTCCGTCTAGGTGGAACATCACATGCATATCATAAGGCATTCACATAATAGCTCAACAGCATTTCAAATATCTATACATGAAAACACATCATGCATATAAACCATCCCCCATGGGACATGGTGGAACCAACAATGACTAAATCGAGGACACGAAAGCTTACCTCGCAAGCTAACTATCCAAATAAGAGTCCAACCAAGTTCAAAGTCCATACAGATCAGAATCACAATTTGTTTTGGACCAGCAATCATATCAACAACCATAATCCATAAGCATATAACATAAAGACAACGCTTCCGTTTTACGTTTCATGTCTTTAGGCTTCTCACAAAGCCATAAGCCCTTAATCACTTAGATTCTGACTTAGTTAATCATTACAGAGGTTTAACTTAATCAATCTAGGGTCCACAAACCTCAAATACAGTTCTGTATGAACAATATAGTTACTGTCCTTGAAAACTCAGAATATCCGGATATATGTTGGGGCCATATCCGGATATCCATAACCGGATACCATATTGTTACGATATCATATTAGTAGTTGTTAGTAAGTAGTCTGCTGTTAATAAGGAGTGTTGATGTGGCATTATGTTAAGTTGGGTAGTCAGTTAGTATGGTGCTGGTGTGAGTCATGTTATAGGGTATACGTGTCTTCATTGGGAAATCAATTAGAATGTTGTTAGGAAACATGGCTTATATAGAGGATAGTTTTCATTGTGCAAAAACTACTTGAATATACAGAATTTGATTATTATTTTCTCTGTTCTTATTCCATTTATCTTGTTCTTCTTCTCTAACATATCTTTGTAGGATTCATAATCCTAACATTCATATCCAAATATGCATATCCGGATACCACAAGACCCCATATCCGGATATCCATATCTGGATATCATATCCGGATATTTCGTGACAGAATGCAGTTTCTGCATTTCGCGAGATATCACTCCCAAGGTTCCATTTTTAACCTATTAGGACGTCCAAGCAGGCATTTCTACATACATTTAGGTTCATATACAGGTTGGTTACATAAGAAACTCATTAAACATGCTAAGACTCCACTTTTAACCATTAAAACTCATGAGCAAGGTGATGGTGCTTACCCAAAGGCTTCAAAACAGAGCCACAAGTGCTCTTGGAGCTCACAAGTCAGTCTACAAATTCTGACTTCAAGCGAGTACGAAAATGATGATCAAAGGTTGGTCCTTTGCACAAAAGATGGCTCCTTGGCACCAAAAATGCCAAGAAAATGGTTCACACACCCTCCAAGCTCAGAGGCAGCAATAAACCTCCCGCAAATGACACTCACAGCGCAGCAAAAGCCGACCCTCAACCTCACAATGCACTATACTAAGTGTTTACAATGATTTAGAGGGAAGAAACATGGAGAAAGATGATATCTTGATGGTTTTCCAAAGAGAGGAGAGCATGAACAGTGAGGAGGCTGATCACAGCTCCAATGACTCACGTAGAATCCGATTATGGCCTAGGGTTATGTGCAAAAAGTTGTATTTATATGTAGTTTAAGTTTTAAGCACCCTATATTAGCACTAATAGTTACGCTTAGCATTTTAATCCCAAACTTAGGATTCTGAACCTATTCATTTTTCTAAGATTTATAATTTTTTTATATTATTTTTCGCAGCATCTTTCTAGTACGCGGTTTTACATAGCCAGTATCAGTTCTGGCACCAGTTCTTATTATTTTGACCTGAAACTTGTTTTACTAGTCATATATATTATTCTAGGAATATTCATACACTTATAATAATTTTCCGGGATACTTCATCGATAATCATTTATACCGTGAGGCAAAATCGGTATCTGCACTTTTCGTCAAAAAAGCGACTTCCAACATTCTTAATCACTTACTATAATCATTTAAGCCTTATCATAATTATTAAGGTCAATTATGGAATTATTTCCTAATTCTCATATTTAATTAATTTAATTTCCTAATTTAACGGTGCAGGTTCTTACATCATACAAAATGGTGATTTTATGGGTGAGGTACAAGCGGTGTTCCTTGTACTGTAGGTTGTAGACATATGTAAATCCTGCATGTTTATTCTCTGGCTAGTAGGATCATTGACACACATGATATGATTATATGCTGCATTGCACAGATTTTGGAACTTATATTGCACATGTAAGTGAGCTTGGGGTGGAGGGATCCTTGAGGACCCCTTGTCTTACTGATATTTCTTTTTAGAGATCTCACCCCATGTTTGGGGCACAATTTCAGGTTCAGGTACCTCGGGCCATGTAATAAAATGACCCTGCATCTCGTACTCCTAAGAGGTGTTCGCCCACCACTCATGGGCATCTCCCTCCAACAAATAAGTGGCGAACATCAACTTCTGCGGGTCCATACACTGCATCACCTTGAATATCTTGTCCAGGGCCTGGAGCCATCTAGCGGCGGCAATAGGATAATAGGATCCATCAAAAGAAGGTGGCTTATGCTTGCAGAAAGCATTCAGCCAGTGGTCAATAACATCTATGTCCTCAGCAGGCTCAAGGTAGGGTTGCATCATCCCAGTGAGATAACTGCCATCCCTCATATGACCTGACTATCATCCTGTTGACTGGGTGGAGGCGGTGGTGGCGGTGGCGGTGGAGGTGGACGTGGTGGCAGAGGATGATGGCCACCAACAGGACCAGTCCTCATATCCTCCAACATGACCCTCATTATGGTCATGTTCGCCAGGAAGTTCGCCTCCAGCGCATCCTCTGTGGCTTTCCTGTTTTCCTCTCTGACGGCGTCCAGCATAGTCTGGTTTGCCATTCTCATGGCCTCCTGGTCAGCTTGTCGAGCCGCCTACATCTCAGCCAATGCAGCCAAGATCGGGTCGGGTTAACCCTCAGCTGTCTCCCGAGTCCTCCGGGGAAGTACCATGACTCTGCACATGTTACACAAAATATGAGTTGATCAGTCCCACACAATATGGTCACACATGCATCATCATAGCAAAACCCAAAAGAGAAACTCACAAGGCAAAACACATAACAACATCCTAAGTTATTGTAATACATAAAGGCTTTTCCCTAGAAAGTGCTCTGATACCATAAAATGTAACAGCCCGTGTATAACCGGTTTGTTAACATATCATCGTATTAAGCAGCGCTTAATAAAAAAGCGGAATTAACTTTTTCTTTCATTCAATTACGACTTCATTGATATTAGCCAAGTTGATTACTTAACCATTTCAAAATAATGCCTGTATGTAAACTGCAATAAGGAACTAACTAAAATACCTTATATATTAAATGTGTATCTACTCTCGGATCTACAACACGTAGTCCGGAGAATATCCTGATTCATTGTACATAACAAGTCAAAATAAACAAAGCATAATCAATGTGGCATGGACAATCCCCTGCTCACCAAATAAGGCAACAAAGCCCAACCAAGTCTCAACTCAATAATCATATAACATAACAACATCTAAACATAACAGCATAATCAGCAAGCATCAGTCAACTAAGCTCCGGCCTCCAGCTGCCCGAGGTATTAACCCCCGAGGTACCTGAACTTGAAAATGTGCCCCAAACGTGGGGTGATATCTCTAAAAAGAAATCTTTGTAAGACAAAGGGTCCTCAAGGATTTCTCCACCCTAAGCTCACTTACATGTGCAATATAAGTTTAAAAAGCAGTATAATAATATAAGTTCCAAAATCTGTGCAATGCAGCATATAACCATGTCATTTGTGTCAAACACCCTACTGGCTAGAGAATAAACATGCAGGATTTACATACGTCTACAACCTACAGTACAAGGAACACCGCTTGTACCTCACCCACAGCCTCACCATGCTGTATGATGCTACATACTCAGGCTTACCGTATTGGTGGAACACCACATGCATATCATAAGGCACTTGCACATAACAGCTCAATAGCATTTCAATAAATCATCATATAATGAAAACAAATCATGCATATAAACCATCCCCCCATGGGGTACGGTGGAACCAACAATGGGCAAAATCGAGGACACGAAAGCTTACCTCGCATGCTAACCGTCCTAACCAAGAGTCCACACTCACTCAAGGTCACCACACAACACAATCACTATTTGTTTAGACCACAATCATATTAATATTTTTAATCTAAGAGTTCATGACATAACGACAAGGTTTTCCTTTTACGTTTCATGCCATTAGGCTTCTTATAAAGCCACAAGCCCTTAATCCCATTGATTCTGACTTAGATTAATTATTACAGAAGCCCACATTAACCAATCATAGGTCCACAAACCCAAAATATCATTCTGTATGAATAGTACAGTTATTGTCTCGAAATCCCAGAATATCCGGATATATGTCGGGGCCATATTCGGATATCACATTGCGATAGAATGTAGTTTCTGTATTTCAACTTTTAATCCATTTTAACGTCCAAGCATGCATTTGTATACACATTTAGGTTCATGTTCGTGTTGGTTACCTATACATGTCTTTTTACATGCCAAAACTTCACTTTTAATCAATAAAACTCATGATTAAAGGTTCAAGAACATACCCCAAGCTTAAAACAGAACAAGAAGGTGCTCTTGGAGCTCACAAGTCAGCTCCAATAATCTGACTTCAAAGGTGCACGAAAATGGCACACCAAAATGGTTCTTTCCCTTCAAAAGTCACTACTAGGAGCTTCAACAACCAAGACAAAGGCTCCAACACCACAACCCAAGAACTCAGCCCCCACACTCTGACTAGACAGCCACCAACAGTCAGAAATGGTGCACCTTTCCCACTCATAATGATAGTTCATGGAAGAACCCGCACCGTTAATTTAGGAAGTTAATTAAATAAATATGAGTAGTAGGAAATAATTTCATAATTGTCACTAATAATTATGACGAGACTTAAATAGTTATAGTAAGTGATTAAGAATGCTGAAATGAAAGTAAATTGGCCTTGAACCCCGAAGTATGTGAGAGGGGAAAAAAATTTCAAGCGGAAACACACATGCATACAAGATTCATGCTTTAAGACAGCATGATGTTACCTTTGTTTGTGATCCGAACACCAAGGAGGTCAGTGTCAGGTTTGAAGGGTTCAAACCCTCTAACGTTGATCCACACCACCCACGTCAAGATGCAAGTACTCATTCTTGAAAGCCACCAAATGACCACCACAGAGAGGCTTTCTATGCGCTCAATAGGTGAAGAAGGATGCTAGGTTTATGTGTTTAGAAGAGTGAAGTCTTCTGCATGAAAACTTCACAAGAGTGGTGCATGGAGTAGAATTGGCTAGGTGTTCTTGTGAAAATCCTAAGGAGAATTTTCCACTTATGCGCACAAGAGAGTGTGGGAGAGAATGAGAGAATTTTCCAATTCAAAATTCTTGTCAAACTTGAGCACAACAAAGAGGAGATAAAGGAGTTGTTGCAATTCAAAATTCCCAGCAACCTCCCCTTTGAATCCTTATGAGATTAGATCTTTATCTAATCAAGATTCTGACCTAATGGTCATCACATGACCATCCCTACTATGCGTCCCATTCAGTCCCAAAAAGAGTCCAGATACGTTGAGTAATTCCATTCAGATTTGAAGCCAAAAAGAGTCCAGACACTCATCTCCAACCAAAAGTGGCGCACCAAATCATCTTTGGATGAGATCAAATATCTTTTCTTAATGCAGGGGATTTGTTCCAACAAGATCTCATCTTATCCTTTTGTTATGAAACAACTTTTCATGGCCAATTCAAATTCGAACTCAAACATTTAAATTCAGAATTCAAATTAAAAATTCAAATTTCAAATTTCAAATTCAAAATTCGAATTTTAAAATTAAAATTCAAAATTAAAATTTCAAAATTCAAATTTTAAAATTCAAAATTCAAATTCAAAATTTAAATGTTTGGTAATTAATTTAACTAATTAAATTAATTAGTAATATCTTAGACCATCCAAGCCCATTATATGATCTATGTGCCCTCTTCCCTTTAGGTGGGCTTCCAAACAGCTTCTTGGGCTAACAACCATTATTAGGCCCAATACCTTTAAAGCTAGATCATCATGACTATAAGGTGTTATTGTGTGACCCATTAGGTCCAACATAACCACTGACATAAATGGGCTCGGGCCCAACAAGCCCACAACCCATTTAATGATAACACAGAGCACTAGCAATGCTTTGTTGCCCCAGAGCTAGTTAGATTAATGACTTGATTATCATATTACACATATTTGGTTTCCGTATGTATTTCCCTTCGTCTCGGTTACCTTCCCATTAACCTAGGGTAAGGAAATGTATCAACCCTTGCGGTTTAGGGTAAGCTTTACTCGAAATAGGGAATCTTCAATTTACTGACTCTAAAGGAAGATCATCTCATGATCTCTTTTACTATGCATAGATTCCCGAGTCCCTGTAAATGTCATCCCGATTTCTCCGGTTTACAGATAACCTAATCTCTCACAGAGACTTGATAAATTCATTCAGCTTATCACCCTAGCCCTGTGCTCTTTCAGGACAAGCCCAACAGTATACCTATGAGTCTGCATGTTTCAGGCAGACGAGGTATACAATCAAAGCATGCCTTCTAGAACACAGTCTAGGTAATAACTTCTGGTCTAAGGAAAGACATACCCAGATATATGGGATAGGATCCGTTAACTCTGTTGGTTGCAGAGTGAAGTGTCATGCATAATACTCATATATGGGATAGGATCCCTTAACACCAGTGTCAAATTTTGAAAATTGACACCTAATCCTAACCTTTGTTTTCCGTCAATCAACGATTATCATTTATTGGGAATCAAAGCTATTAATTAATATTAATTCCCAATAAATGATAATCATTGATTGACGGAAATCTACGGCTAGGATTTGGTGTCAAATTTTAAAATTTAACACTGGTGTCAAAAGATCCTGTCCCCTCATATATATATATATATATTGTTTGTTATATCACATCACCCCAAAATTATGTCTTTTTGATGGTTAGGACAATTAATGAAGGGTGTTTTGGTATTTTTGTTTGTTTATTTATTATATAATTTTTGCCATTCCTTACCCCCTAAATGACATAGTTTTGTGGTGACATGACTTAACTTTATGATATGTGACATTAGGGGTGTTAACGGGCCGAGCCGGGCCGAACTTTGGTCTTGAAAGGAGCGACTATAGAGACTGGTACTGCTAATATATCTTTTGTCATCTTTGATAAAATCTTATACTTCATGTTATTGCTATTCCACCATTCCAAGGTATCAAATGAAAGATGAGAATTATCCTCACTCATACAAATATTCTCTTCAAGATAAAAAATTAGGTTAGTATAAAAAAGAAAGAAAAAGAGAGTTAGTAGGCCAACTTGACAGGCTTTAAGGCCGGGCTTTTGAATTGGAGCCTGAGGCTTTTTTATTAAATAAACCTTTATATAAGTCTAAGTCTATATCCAGCAACCAAAACACATAGACCTGACCAGGCCTATACGAGCCGATCCAAAAGGCCCTGGCTCTTTTAACACCCCTATGTGACATGTGTAACACCCTGTGTATACCCGATTTGTTAACATGTCATCATATTAAGCCTTGCTTAATTTAAAAATGCGGAATATCTTTTTTTGTTCGATTATGACGTCATTATACTTAGCCAAGTTGATTAGTTAATCATTTTCATAAAACATCTCCTGTATGATATTACAAGAGACAACTAACTGAAATACCTCATAATATAAATAGCAGTGAGTATCTAAAATCACGGAACTAGAACACGTAGTCCGGACATAATCCTGATACATTATTACAACTCGAATCTAAAATAAGACATAGTCAAATCAATGTGGCATGGACAATCCCCATGCTCACCAAATAAGGCAACAAAGCCCAACAATAGACTTAACAGCAACAACATAATATTAACTAAAGCTAAAAGCATAATAGCAATAGGCATAATCCAGCATCCAAACAAGTCAGCAAATAAACAACAATATCAGCTAAGCTCCGGCCTCTTGCCGCTGGAGGTCTGAACCCCCGCATTACCTGAACCTGAAATGGTGCCCCAGACTTGGGGTGAGAACTCTAAAAAGAAATTTCAGTAAGACAATGGGTCCTCAAGGATCTTCCATCTCAAGCTCACTTACATGTGCAATATAAGTTCTAAAACAGTTTACACAATATATATAAGTTCCAAAATCAGTGTAATGCACAGATAATCATGTCATGTGTGTCAATATAATCTACTGGGCAGAGAAATGCTGGAATACGTCTATTACCTACATACAGTGCAAGACACTACTTGCATCCACCCCAGTCTCACCATCTTGTATGACGTTACATACTCAAGTTTACCGTCAAAGTGGAACAACATATGCATATTATAAGGCCCTTACACATAACAGTTCAACAACATTCCAATCATAAAGCATGAAAACACAGCATGCATATAAACCACCCCCCATGGGACATGGTGGAACCAACAATGGCTAAACCGAGGACACGAAAGCTTACCTTGCAAGCTCACAATCCTATGCCAAGAGTCCACACAATCTCAAATCCCAAACACAGCAGTATCACAATCTGTTATGGACCAATAGCATATCAATATTCCAAGTCTACAAGCATACTCATAAAGACAACGCCTTTCTCTTTTACGTTTTACGTCTTAAGGCTTCTCACAAAGCCACAAGCCCTTAATCCCTTGAGTCTGACTTAGTTAAGTATTTACATAAGTCCAACTTCCTTAATCTAGGGTCCCCAAACCCATACATAAGATCTGTATGAACAGTACCTTACTGTTCATCGCAAACCCAGAATATCCGGATATTTGTCGGGGACATATCTGGATATCCCATATCCGGATATCCAGATCCCCATATCCGGATATTCACAACCAAATATACGGATATTTCGTGACAGAACACAGATTCTGCATTTCACAAAAATCCAATCCAAAGGTCCAAATTTTAACTCCTTAAAACGTTAAAGCATGCATTTTTACTCTGTTCAAGGTTCATATATGTGTTGGTTACTTGTTTGACTCATTCACATGAAAAGACACAACTTTAATCAACTAAAACTCATGATCAAAGGTTCAACACTTACCCCAAGCTTCAAACAGCAACCAAGAGTGCTCTTGGAGCTCACAAGTCGGCTCCAAGGTGCTGACACAAAGGGTGCACGAAAATGCACTACAAGGTGAGTTCTTTCTTCACAAAGATCCTCACTTGGAGCTCCCACAACCAACACAAAGCTCCAACCACACAACCCAAGAACACAGCCCCTAGACCTCACTCAAATAGAGATGAACAACTCAGAAAACTGACCTCTACACACACCACACACTCCACTAAGTGTTTACAAGGATTTGCTAGAGAAGAAATCAAGAAAAATGACAACTTGGTGGTTTTTCTCCAAGGAAAGAAAGCAAGAAAAAGAGGAGGTTGACCAGCAGCTCCCACTTCACGTAGAAGGCAAAGGAAATGACCTAGGAATATGTGCAAGATAGTATTTATAGCCCACATAGTATTGATCGTACTGTATTAGCGCTAAATGCAAAGCTTAGCATTTTGATCCCAAACTTTGGAATCTTAACCTACTCATTTTTCTAAGATTTATCATATTTTTATTTTATTTTTCGAAGCACCTTTCCGGTACGCGCTTTTCCATAGCCAATATCGGTTCTGGAACCAGTTCACATTATTTTGACTTGAGACTTGTTTTACAAGTCCTACATATTATTCTAGTAATTATCATATACTTATTATAATTTTCTGGGATACTTCACCGGTACGCATTTATACCGGGCAGCAGAACCGGTATATGCATTTTTCGCCCGAAAAGCGACTTTCAGCATTATTACCCACTTACTATAATTATTAAAGCCTTATAATAATTATTAGGGTCAATTATGGAATTATTTCCTAATTATCACATTTAATTAAATAATTTCCTTAATTAACTGTGCGAGTTCTTACAACATGACAAAAGATAAACTCATATATATATAATCATATATAAAGTTGTTGTACGTGTAGCAATGACCTGTGTATGATTATGATTTCCCACATTTAATTCTTTCACATTTTGTATGGTTATGATTACTCACATTAAATTTTTTAGCCTATATATATGGAAAATTTGTCACTGGTGAACGTAAAGCAGTGATAAAAAACCCATATACATATACAAGCATAATTATATTTACAAATTTTTACAAACACAAACACTTACGTGTGTACTCGCCGTAGTACATAGTGTAGTTTATAAATAAAAAATTTATAAAGATAAACTACCTAATATATATATATATATATATATATATATATATATTATGAAAAATTAAAATAAACTTTTATAAGATTATAAAAGAGATAACTTTTCTAAGCCTCTTAATTGGTTTTTCATATCAATGACAGAATATCCATCATTGTCAAAGATACATCTAATAAAAAAATAATAGAATTATATTGGCGATTTTGTTGGAAGTGTCTGGATCATGTCCCCACTTTTGAGATCTTCATCACTCTCAGCATTTGGAAAGTACATATTGGATTGGCTCACATACGAGCAACCAAATTGTTCTATTCAATTTTTAACTATCCTTTATTTTTTTAAAGGTTTCGATTTCTCCCTGTTGTTTTTTTCCCCCTTTCCTCTTTCTCTTTTGACTAGCAAAGCTTTTACTTAGCTATTCAGCAAAGTGGCATGCAGCAAATCAGAAACAGGTAAAGTAAATATTACATGCTGCCTTTGGATACATAACATGTGGGAAAGCTACAAGATTATTTCTTTGAGGAGGGATATTTTTACTACCAAATTTTTCCACTACCAACTTACTACCTATCTAATCACCATTGGATCAACATTTTCTCTCTCTTCATAATTTTTTTAGCATTCTCTCTCTTTGATCCAATGATGATTAGATTGGTAGTAAGTTGATAGTGAAAAATTTTGGTAGTCAAAATATCCTCCCTCTGTTTCTTTTCCCTGGGAACAAATTTTTTTTTTCCTTAAACTCTTGAATATCCTACATTCTCATATATTTATGAGGTAGGATCCTCTGACACTGGTGTCAAAATTCAATTTTGACACCTTATCTGAGAGCCGTTACATCAAAAAATATCAACGGCTTTGATTTGTAAGCATGTGACGCCGTTGATCTTTTATGATCTAACGACTCTCAGATGAGGTGTCAAAATTAAATTTTGACACCGGTGTCAAAGGATCCTACCTCTATATTTATATAGTATTAATATAATTAATAAATGCATTATACATGAAAGTATTATTGAATGTTTTGTATGTTCATATTAAGATTCCAAATAACATATTAAACAGCGATTAATATGCTTTCCCCATCCATCTTTTCCATGTAGTGTATAATGACTCTAATTATTTGGTACTAAGCTCCAATGCTAACAAGAAATTGAATTAATTTTATAGTCCTTATTCCACCCACTAACAAAGATTGACCAAAACAGGGCCTAAGACTTCAAGCATGATGGTAACTCCAAAGTGAAATCAATAATATTGGTAAAGTTACAACGTCCATTATCTATGACAAGATTTTGAATAGTGAATAGCCTCTACGTCGATGAAAATTATATAATTTAATGTAATGTTTTATAATCTCGCCCCATTCTGGGGTCGACTCTGTCAGGTCATTGATCCCCTATCTCTAAAGATTGGGGTTAGCCGTTAGACCTTACATGCACATTAACCCCCGAAATTTGGCCGGGTCTCGGTGACTCCCGGGTTAGAGGGAGTCACTGCAATTTCTCTATATTAAAAAAAGAAAATTACACATGAAACGATGTCGTTTGGTGTGTAAAAAAAAAACTCGCTACTGCCTAGATCTAGAACTAGATCTAAAATCTGAATCGTTCTTCTTCGTCCTCTCTTTCGATCTTCTCTCCCAGACCCAATCTCTTTGATGTAGTGATCTCCTCTTCTCTCTCCCTCTCCTTCGGGTGCTAGTTCTTCTCTCCCCACCGTTGATTCATCGAGCTGCCGCCTCCTCCGTCGTTCTGTCTTGGATAAGGAATCTCCTTTCACATGTTATTGCATAATTTTTATGCATGACTTCAATTTTTAGTTGTTGCTGTTTGTGACTTCAAATGTTACAAGAAGTTCATTCCAGTATTTCAAGAAGCAGCAAATTTCTTGAAGGGAAAAGTATATTTTTTCAGAAGCTATTATTTTATTCTCTGTGTGATGACGACTATCAATAATCATTGTTTGATAATATAACTTTTCATTAACTCCATTGAAATATTTGTTTTGTACTTTGATTAGTTTGTGTAATATTTACTCGTGGATATAATTGGTTGAACTATGTTAAGTATATCTTGAATGTTTGATTATTGGTGATTTGATTTTTTTTGAATTTTTCATATAGGATATATATTTATATTTTTCTAGTATATAAAATTGGGTCAGCAAAGTGATCCTGTAACCTCTCGGTTGAACCCGTAACCCCTGACCTCGGTCGAGTCAATGACTGGGTCGAGTTTTTAAAAACTGCTTTAACGATGATTTTATTTACATAAATATTTTCCCTCGGATACCTCATAAAAATTTAGTCCTCATTTTTGAATGACCTTATTTGCTATATAGCACTTATATAATTTAGATTTTGCTAAATTTATATACACGTTAATTTTAAATTATTATTTTTTTGGAAATATTTCAATCAGTTCATCGCTTCGCGATTAGTCCGATTCGAGACGGGTCCCGGGATTAAGGCTTTAAACCCTTCCCAAAGATGATACTGGGGAGGATCAAACACATGCTCTCACTTCCACCTGCTCAGTCAGTTACCTCTGGCGCCAACTTCGCTACCATCATTTAGTTCAAAAAGTTGTTTAATAGGGCCATGGTATCATTATGAAAGGTAATGAGAATTTCATAAAATGTGTTGTTTGACATTAAAAATGTAAAACAACTATAAAATCCGATGAATGTCCCATTTTACGGGCCAAAGAAAAAGCTCACTCGTGGATTTAATTAGAATATACTATGGCTCTTCTCACTAGAGTCACTAATGTTGTCTTTGTGTATCTACTTTCCTAGCTTGTTTAATTTTTCTTTTTGAAAAAGAAGCTTTTGGAGTGATGCGAGCTTTCCATTGATTAAAGATAATAGTGGCATTGCGTGTAACCCACAAATCAAAACGTTAGCAAAATATTTTCAACCAAAGCATGTGATGCTGAGTTGGAAAAAGGGGCTCAAGGACAAAAGAAGATGGCAAGGATACCCAAGGAATCTACAAATATCAATTTATAGTTTAGCCAAGAAAGAAGGAAGAAAATGAAAATTGTAGGAAAAGATTCAAGTATTATATACCTTTTTGATAACTTGATAAGAGCTCTCACTGCTCACATTTCTAAGAACTTTCTCATTAACGGGTATCTTTAGCATATTTGAGGAAGTCTAAAAGCCACACCTTTAGAGTCTTTTGAATGCCTTTACACTATGGACCTAGCAAAATCCTTGATTGTAGCATTCTCGCACTGCATAGACCCCCACTTGCCCATCAAAAGAAAATATTTTATGAGCAAAAGAGAAAGTTGGAAGAAGATAAAAAAGAATGAGGAGAATGATACCCTTCAATATAAAAGATAAAAAAGAATGAGGAGAATGATACCCTTCAATAAATTAAATGCATAACAAATTAATAGTGATGGAAAAGAAAGAATGTCTTGTTCCATATGCATGTTACCAAAGCAGTTTGTTTATCAACATTTGTTTGAGCACTAGCTAGTGGATGGGAAACTTTTCTTGAGATCACGGTTGTATTAAGAATAGGGACGAGCATTGCCCCACTTTCTTCAGGCTTGTATTAATTTTTGTCATATAGTTTATCACTTGTCATTTGTTCATGCAAAAGATCATTATGTGGTTTAAGTTTAACGGGATATTTGGACCAATAATATAGATAATTCCAGCAAAACTATTATGATATGTTCAAATAACAGAGTTTTGATTTTAATTTAATTTTATCAGAATTAGAATTAATTAATTTGTTTTCGTGTGTTCAAAACATAATTAACTATAAATGATAGTTTGAATTATTATACATACGACAGTCAATAGAGCTTACATTTTCAGAGTACATCTTCAATGGTTATAAGAATCTCTATTTCCAAAAAATAAAAATAAAAATTTGTATCATGATACAAAAAATATATTGGTAGTTAGGGATTTATTAGCATCCATTAATAAATATTAACCACTAAATCACATTAATGTAATTATCATATTACTTATGTTTATATATTTATCACATATTTTTATATAAATTTAATTTAATCGGTTCATCCGGTGACCCATTATTGAATGACCCTTTAATTTGTTATCTCAACCGAGTCAATAATGGTACAAATTTAATAATACTACAATTAAGAGTAATTAAATCTCGACTACCCAATATATATCGGGAAAGAAGCAACAAATTCAAACACCAACCATTCGAATCAGTCATTTCATTCAAATATTGTCATCTCTCACAATGTATGCCCTATAGAAAAATAATAGTCCTCACTTTATTTTATTTTATTTACTTTCATCTAAAGTATAATTACCTAAGCTCTCTTTTTAAGTTATACTTTCATGTTATATCGAAATTAGTCTCCTATTATCTTTAAAAAATTTAAAAAAATACTCATTATCATATCAAAATATCTTTTACAGAGATTTTTTTTTTTACGAAATATATCACAATACACACAAGCAATGTTATTAAACTCGGCTCGGTCATTGAATCGGTTAGGGTAATGGGTCACTGGTTCAACCGTTGGGTCACTGGTTCAACCGTTGGGTCACTAGTTGTAACACCCCGTGTATACCCGGTTTGTTAACATGTCATCGTATTAAGCCACGCTTAATAAAAAATGCGGAATATCTTTTTCTTTTCAATTATGACATCATTAATCTTAGCCAAGTTGATTACTTAATCAATTTTCATAAAACATCGCCTGCATGTATATTGCAAAGACAATTAACTGAAATACCTCAATATATATAAATAAAGTGAGTATCTAAGTCATAGGACTATAACACGTAGCCTGGACAATATCCTAATACATTATTACAACTCAAGTCTAAAAACATAAAGTCAAGTCAATGCGGCATGGAAAATCCTCATGCTCACCAAATAAGGCAACAAAGCTCAACAACAGTCTCATATCAAAAAACATGATACTAAAGATAAAGCAAAGTCAGCATCCAGCAAAATCATCATAATAGCATACAATCAGCTAAACTCCGGCCTCCTACCGCTAGAGGTCTCAACCCCCGCATTACCTGAACCTGAAAATGGTGCCCCAAACGTGGGGTGAGATCTCTAAAAAGAAATCTCAGTAAGACAAGGGGTCCTCAAGGATCTTCCACCCCAAGCTCACTTACATGTGCAATATAAGTTCTAAATCAGTTTACACAATATATATAAGTTCCAAAACTCAATGCAGTGCAACAGATAATCATGCCATGTGTGTTATCACTATTCTACTGGCCAGAGAAATGCAGGAATACGTCTATTACCTACAGTTAGTACAAGGAACATCGCTTGTGTAAGAACCCGCACCGCTAATTAAGGAGATTAATTTATTAAATGTGAGAATTAGGAAATAATTCCATAATTGACCCTAATAAATATTATGATCCTTAAATAATTATAGTAAGTGAGTAATAATGCTGAAAGTCGCTTTTCGGACGAAAAGCGCAGATACCGATTCTGCTACCCGGTATAAAAGCGTACCGGTGAAGTATCCCGGGAAATTATAATAAGTGCATAATAATTACTAGAAAAATATGTAGGACTAGTAAAACGAGTTTCAAGTCAAAATAATGAGAACTGGTACTAGAACTGATACTGGCTATGGAAAAGCGTGTACAGAAAAAGTGCTCCGAAAAATAAAATAAAAATATGAAAAATCTTAGAAAAATGAGTAGGTTAAGATTCCAAATTTTGGGATTAAAATCTTTTGCGTAGCTATTAATGCTAATATTGCGCGTTAAATGCTAAACCGCTATAAATAGGCACACTTGGCCCAAAACCCTAGGCACTCAGCATTTCTTTCGTGAAGGGGCTGCTGACCATTTTCTCTCTTCACTATTCTGTTCCATTGCTATTTTCCTTCTTCTTCATCACTTTGAGGGCCAAGAAGGAATCCTTCTTCTTGGTGAGATGATCTGCCTTTAGAGTCAGTAAATTGAAGATTCCCTATTTCGAATAAAGCTTACCCTAAACCGCAGGGGTTGATACATTTCCTTACCCTAGGTTAATGGGAAGATAACCGAGACGAAGGGAAATACATACGGAAAACAAATATGTGTAATAGGATGATCAAGTCATTAATCTGACTAGCTCTGGGGCAACAAAGCATTGCTAGTGCTCTGTGTTGTCATTAATTGGGTTGTGTGCTTGTTGGGCCCGAGCCCAGTTATGTCAGAGGCTAAGTTGGACCTAATGTGTAACATCCCATTGTACACCGGTATTGTTAACATTAATTATGATATTAAGCGTAGTTACAATCACAACAATTCATTTATAAAAATGCGAATAAACTTTTTCTGATTATTACGCGAATAGTTGAAAACATAAAAAGCGTAATAATTAAAAGTTGTGACCGTAACTGTAAACTCTTACGAAATAATTATCTATACTATTTTTATAGTTTACTTTACTTATAATAAGACACTAAGGGGTTCCCATAAACCCACTTAGCCAATTTCACACTTTTGTGTTTTCTACACATCCAAACATGGTTCGGTTTCTAAATTTCTGCGGATGCACGGTAAAAATTCAGTCCCTCATATCTTGCTATCTTTCTTTCTTACTTAATTACCTTTCTAAAAAGCTATCACACACTCTGTTCCGAGCTCGTTAGCTCCAGTTATCGTCATTTGAAGTTGGACAAGCAAGAATGCCAACCAACCCCAAAATAGCATCAACAATCCCTCACACCATGAATTACTGCACCGAATCCACTTATCCATTTTCTCTCAAATCTTTAAACCATAAACTAGACACCTCAATCTTCGATTTGATATATCATACGCTTAATTTAACTAAGAAACGAAGCGGGAATAAAATTCCCAAAACAGACCAGAACAGCCCCCAAGTGCAGGGCCAGAACAGGGAAGCAACATTCAACGACCAACACAGGGCTGCGCACAACTCTTACAAGTCTAAGATTTTGACATAATGTAGGGGACATCTCAAGCTTCAAAATGGCGTATGGCACGTCCCTATTGGACCTCTATGGAGGGAGATATGCTCTCCCGAAGTTCACCTAAAATCTACCAATTCTACAGAAAATTCGCCAGAGTTTCCTTTGTGTTTACAAAAATCCCCAATTTGCACTAGTAGTTAGGTGACCTCAAATGTACCTAATAATCATTATAAATCATTGGGTGGCACACACAAGGACCAGCAATGCCTTGGGGCTCTTACAACCCGACACAGTTCATATTTATTATGTTCGTATATGGGTGTCCTAGAGACAATCTTTTGATTAAATAAAGGACACTAGATGTAGAACTATTTGTCGCAAATGATAAAAGAAATCTTTATCCAGTTTCATATTATGTCTCGATATTATTGTTAATATTATATGAACGAACTGGATAAACCCCTTGGAATAGAACAGGTATCTCTTGAATATCTGTGATGAGATCACGATCATGAGGATTCAAGGATATCGCATGTCTATTCCTAATTATATGTTCCTAGTCTAGAGACACTGAGATTGGGGATCAGTGATCTCGGGTAAGACTAGTAAGACTTATCTACTTGTATATGGATACAAGGTAAAGACCTCATGAGCTATAGATATGGAGATGTCTTAGCTAAAGTCGTGGGTGGACCTATAAGAGTATAGCTCGCACAGAACAGACCCAAAAAGAGACTCTATGAGGAAATCTCACAGATAGTGTCATTAGAGTAATCTCTTTATATTTGGGTATGTCTTTTCTTAGACCAGAAGTTATTACCTAGACTGTGTTCTAGAAGGCATGTTTTGATTGTATGCCTTGTCTGCCTGAAACATGGAGACTCATAGGTATATTGTTGGCCGTGTCCTGAAAGAGCACAGCGCTAGGGTAATAAGCTGAAGGAATTCGTCAAATCTCTGTGAGAGATTAGGTTATCTGTAAATCGGAGAAATCGGGATGACATTTACAGGGACTCGGGAATCTATGCATAGTAAAAGAGATCATGAGATGATCTGCCTTTAGAGTCAGTAAATTGAAGATTCCCTATTTCGAATAAAGCTTACCCTAAACCACAGGGGTTGATACATTCCCTTACCCTAGGTTAATGGGAAGATAACCGTACGACAACCAAATATGTGTAATAGGATGATCAAGTCATTAATCTGACTAGCTCTAGGGCAACAAAGGATTGCTAGTGCTCTGTGTTGTCATTAATTGAGTTGTGGGCTTGTTGGGCCCAAGTCCAGTTATGTCAGAGGCTAAGTTGGACCTAATGGGTCACACATTAACACCTTGTAGTCATGATGAACTAGCTTTAAAGGTATTAGGCCTAATAATGGTTGTTAGCCGAAAAAGCTGTTTGGAAGCCCACCTAAAGGGTGGAGGGCGCATGGAGCAATGTAATGGGCTTGGATAGTCCAAGACATTACTAATTAATTTAATTAGTTAAATTAATTATCAAATATTTAAATTTTGAATTTTGAATTTGAAATTTGAATTTTGAAATTTTAATTTGGAATTTTAATTTTGAAATTCGAATTTTGAATTTGAAATTTGAAATTTGAAATTGGATTTTGAAATTTAAATTTTGAATTTGAAATTTGAAATTTGAATTTGCGTGTTTGAACATTTGAATTCAAGTGTTTGAATTCGAATTTGAATTGGCTATGAAAAGTTGTTTCATAACAAAAGGATAAGATGATATCTTGTTGGAATATTCCCTGTATCAAGAAAAGATATTTGATCTTATCCAATGATGAAGTGGTGCGCAAATTTGGATCCAAAGTGAGTGTCATTTTGTCATCTAAATGTACTACAATTCTGATTTGGTTGGTTAAGAGAATCAGTGAGTTAGTTGATTCAAATTTGAATGCAACTACTCAATGTATTTGAACTCAAAATGGGACTGATTGGGGTGCATGAAATGGTTGGTCATGTGATGACAATTAGGTCAGAATCTTGAAAGGATAATGACCTATTTAGCAAATTGAATTGCAAACAGATCCTTGATTCCCTCCATCCATGCGCACATTTGGTGAGATTTTCAAGTAAGAAAATCTTCTCATTTTATCCTACTAATTAACCTATGATGCGCACAAAAGGGTGTAGTTCTCTTCCTTAGGGTTTTTCACAAAACCTAGCCTACTCTCCTTCATCTCATGCGCCATTCTGTAGTGTAGTTTCACTTCACTTTCCAAACACCATACCTAGCCTCCACCTTCACCAATTGAGCGCATAGCAAGCCTCATTGTGGTGATCATCTGGTGGCTTGCAAGAAGGTGTTCTTGCATCATTACGAATGGTGGTGTGGATCAACATTAGAGAGTTTGAACCCTTTAGACCTGACAATTGATCTCCCTGACTGATCAGGCCAAAACAAGATAACATCATGTTGTCCTAGAGCATGGATCTCTATGTGCATGTATTTTTCCGCGTGAATTTTTTTTGTTTTTCCACCTTACATGCATCGGCCTTCAAGGCCAGATTACTTTCATATTACACAATATGGCTCACTTAAAATCTCTAAATAGTTTCAATCACCAACTTCAATTTCATGCATATTTTCGTCATACAAGTAATCATAAACTTAAAATAGGCCTAAAGCCCTTCCATCATAATACATCATGCATCCATTTTATAATTACAGCATTTAACTTGCATGTTACAACTTACAACTTCAAACTTTAAATTAAACTTACAAACTCATACTTTAATTTACAACTTTAACATGAACTTTAAATGTTGTAATTATAAAAGGGATGCATGATGTATTATGATGGAAGGGCTTTAGGCCTATTTTAAGTTTATGATTACCTGTATGATGAAAATATGCATGAAATTGAAGTTGGTGATTGAAATTATTTAGATATTTAAAGTGAGCCATATTGTGTAATAAATATGAACTGTGTCGGGTTGTAAGAGCCCCAAGGCATTGCTGGTCTTTGTGTGTGCCACCAATGATTTATAATGATTATTAGGTACATTTGAGGTCACCTAAATACTAGTGCAAATTGGGGATTTTTGTAAACACAAAGGAAACTCTGGCGAATTTTCTGTAGAATTGGTAGATTTTAGGTGAACTTCGGGAGAGCATATCTCCCTCCATAGAGGTCCAATAGGTATACTGTTGGGCGTGTCCTGAAAGAGCACAGGGCTAGGATGATAAGCTGAAGGAATTCGTCAAATCTATGTGAGAGATTAGGTTATCTGTAAACCGGAGAGATCGGGATGACATTTACAGGGACTCGGAAATCTATGCATAGTAAAAGAGATCATGAGATGATCTGCCTTTAGAGTCAGTAAATTGAAGATTCCCTATTTCGAATAAAGCTTACCCTAAACCGCAAGGGTTGATACATTTCCTTACCCTAGGTTAATGGGAAGATAACCGAGACGAAGGAAAATACGTACGGAAACCAAATATGTGTAATAGGATGATCAAGTCATGAATCTGACTAGCTCTGGGGCAACAAAGCATTGCTAGTGCTCTGTGTTGTCATTAATTGGGTTGTGGGCTTGTTGGACCCGAGCCCAGTTATGTCAGAGGCTAAGTTGGACCTAATGGGTCACACTTTAACACCTTGTAGTCATGATGAACTAACTTTTAAGGTAATGGGTCTAGTAATGGTTGTTAGCCCAAGAAGCTATTTGGAAGCCCACCTGATGGGTAGAGGGTGCATGGATCAAAGTAATGGGCTTGGATGGTCCAAGACATTACTAATTAATTTAATTAGTTAAATTAATTATCAAACATTTAAAATTTGAATTTTGAATTTGAATTTTGAATTTTGAAATTTGAATTTGGAATTTTAATTTTGAAATTCGAATTTTGAATTTGAAAATTGAAATTTGAATTTTGAAATTGGATTTTGAAATTTAAATTTTGAATTTGAAATTTGAATTTTGAATTTGAATTTTGAATTTAAATGTTTGAAAATTTGAATTCAAGTGTTTGAATTCGAATTTGAATTGGCTATGAAAAGTTATTTCATAGCAAAAGGATAAGATGAGATCTTATTGGAACAAATCCCCTGCATTAAGAGAAGATATTTGATCTTATCCAATGAGGGGGTGGTGCGCCACTTTGGTTGGTGATGAATGTCATCTTGTCAACTAAATGTGCTCCAATTCTGTTTTGGTTGGTTGAGAGAATCAGTGAGTTAGTTGGTTCAAATTTGAATGCAACTACTCAACGTATCTGGACTCAATAAGGGACAGAGTGGGGCGCATAAGTGAGTGGTCATATGATGAACATTAGGTCAGAATCATGAAAGGATAAGGACCTAATCTCATAAAGATTCAAAGTGAGAGTTGTTGGCAATTTTGAATTGCAACAAATCCTCCTTATGCGCATAACTTGAGGGATTTTCAAGTGAGGAA
Organism: Gastrolobium villosum; assembly: GCA_032173675.1. Lineage (NCBI taxonomy): Eukaryota > Viridiplantae > Streptophyta > Magnoliopsida > Fabales > Fabaceae > Gastrolobium > Gastrolobium villosum. The sequence goes on from JAVKPL010002051.1 coordinate 171,017, forward strand.
AATCTTCTCATTCTCTCCCTACTAGACAACCACTTATGCACATAAAGGGTCATATGTTTTCCTCCTTAGGGTTTTCACAAAAATCTAGCCTATTCACCTAATCTTTTGTGCCACACTCTAGTGGAGTTTTCATGTTGAAGACTTCACTTTTCTAAACACTAAACCTAGCCTCCATCTTCACCTATTGAGCGCATAGCAAGCCTCACTATGGTGGTCATCTGGTGCCTTTGAAGAAGGCGTTCTTGCTTCATTGACGAAGGGTGGTGTGGATCAACGTTATAGAGTTTGAACCCTTCAAACCTGACAAGTGATCTCCAACTGACGATCAGATCGTAACAAGGTAACATCATGTTGTCTTAAAGCATGAAAACTGTTTGCATGTGTGTTTCCGCGAGGAAAATTTTTGTTTTTCCCTCTCACATCCATCGGCCTTCAAGGCCAGTTTTACTTTCAAATTTCACTTCTTTTCCTTTCTATTCGTACTTTTCTTTTTCTTCTTTCTTCCAGACCTTTTCATGCTTTTTCCGTTGCTATGCAACTTTTCATTTTGTTCTTTTTCTCTTTGGTCCTAGCTTCCATTTTTGCCATCACTTTAACTTATGTGAACTTTTTCCTTGAATTTTCTACAATCAGTGCTTCAATCTCATTCAAGGTATGTCAACAGAAAAAGAAGTCAAGTGTATTATGGTTGAATTTAATAAGAAACAACAGGCTAAGGCTCAAAGGGGCTAGCAATGGAAATTTTTCAGGACAACTATTTGGCCAAGTTGTTAACAAGAAAGAATTGTCTTTATCATTTCAGATCATGCATGTATTACAGAGAAACAGATTGATATGCGATCAGCATATAGGAAATTACAAGGCAAAAAGAGGAAGAAAATGACTCAATCAATGCAAGAAAAGCAGAGAAAAAGAGTAAAAATATCCAAAGTCTGAATATCAAGGAAGATAAACAAAAGGAGGCAAAAACATATCAAAAGAGACCTAGGTTCCCGCGCTCACAGCGCGGGAGTGGCGCTGAGAGCGTGGGAAAGGAAAATTTGGCAGAAGGTCCCGCGCTGAGAGCGCGAGATCCGCGCCATCAGCGCGGGAGGTGGAAAATTGGCAGAAACTCCCACGCCCTGAGCGCGGGAGTGGCGCTCTGAGCGTGGGAGGCGCGAAAATGTGAAGGTTCAAATGTGCAAATTAGGTCAGAATCTCTCTTATAAAAGGAGACTCAACCTTTGAAGAAGGACATCTCAGAATACACATCACAAGACCTAGAGGAGGCGTTCTTCGTGTTCATCACTCTGTTCTTGTACTCTTCTTTATTTTCTTTTCAGTTTATGTTGAAATCAGATCAGCGATCATGATGTTGATTGGCTAGATCTATTTCTGTAGTCAGGGGCATGATCCCTTTGTAAGCAATTGCTACAAGGATTGAATCATTCTATGTATTAAATTAATATATTTCATCTTTTATCTTGAGCGTATTGATATTATTTCTGTTAGATCTGATCAACCTAATAGGGAATAATATTCTGGGGATCAGGATTCACAATAGGGATGTTGGAATACTGATCCTGAAAGGAGATAAAGATGACTCTCCATGCATGTTCTAGGGATAGACTTGTATGGATTGCAGTCGTGGGATTTATCTACATAATGCTTATTTTCAGGCGGAATTACTAAGGGATTAGGGTTCCAATTGAAGTAAAGGGTTAGATCGCCAAGGGATTGGGATCTAACTAATTATTTCTAAAAGATGATAATTTGTCTGAGTTGTTAATTTCAATAGGTTTTATGAATCAATCCGAAGTAAAATTGGGAACAATTGGTGAAATGTACCCTGGCTACCGTCTTCTTCATCACTTTTTCTACAAAAACATTTCTTCATCTATTTTAAGTCTTTTTCAGAAAAATACAAAAACAAATCTTCCACTTTTATTGTCATTTAATTTAAATTACAATTATTTGTCAACAACCAATCGATTTATCTAACTTAAGAGGACTGGTTATAGTAGTAATTGTTTATCAATCCCTGTGGAGACGATACTTACTTATCACTTTATTACTTGGAACGATCGGTATACTTGCCGAGTTCGCAACAAGTTTTTGGCGCCGTTGCCGGGGATTGTATTTACAATATTACAAATAACCTTAGATTCTTGAGATTAGATTCTTATTTTATTATTCTTTTATCTTGATTGTGTTGTGCAGGTGTTACTAATAATTTTCTCTGAATTTTTATGCGAGGTAGACTTCCACCTAAAGACTTTGTAATAGATTCTGAAATTACAAAGACAGAAAAGCAACTAAGGAAGGCTGCTAGACAGATCATTTGGGAAGATTTGAAGCACACATCTTTACAACCAACTCAAGAAATGGCCGAAAATAACAATGTTGGTCATGGGCAAGGAGGAAATGCCAACAATCAACCTCCAAGACTGTTGAATACAATTTTGACTCCAGTATTCAACAGGGCCAATTCAAGCATAGTCAGGCCAAATGTGGAGGCTAATAATTTTGAACTCAAGCCATCATTAATTTCTTTGGTGGAAAGGGTTCAATTTTCTGGAGCTGATGATGAAGATCCACATGAGTTTATGGACCGATTCTTGATGGTCTGTGATACCACCAAACACAATGGGGTATCTACAGATGCTATCAGCCTTCGGTTGTTCCCTTTTGCTGTTAAGGGAAAAGCATTGAGGTGGATCGAAAGACAACCAGCAAACAACATTCTGACATGGCAAGATCTATCCAGTAAATTCTTTGATCATTTCTTTTACATGGAGAAATATAATCAGCTGGTGAATGAAATAACAAACTTTCGCCAGTTGGAAGGAGAATCACTATGTGCAACTTGGAACAGATTCCAAGAATTAAACAGGAAATGTGCACATTATGAAGGAGATGATGATAGAAAAGTGGTGATATTTTTCAACGGAATCACCCCTGAAACCAGGATGATAATAAATAGTGCCGCTGGAGGTTCTATTCGGGAAAGCACATCTGAGCAGGCCATTGAGTTGATCAAAAAGCTTGCGAGAAATGAAAATGAAAGTGTGCTAGTTCCCACACAAAGAGCAATGAAAAAATCCACAGATAATGATGTGATATCATTATCTAAGAAGTTTGACAACTTGAGTGAAAAATTTGACAGATTTCAAGTGTCAAAAGTTCAAACAACTCCACCGATTTGTGACCAATGTCAAGAAAGTCATGAATCCAATGAGTGCCCAAATCCATCATCCGAAGATTCACTTCAAGTGAATGGGATCTGGTACGATCAGCGTCCTCAACAACAAAATTTCCAGCGAAATCAAAATTTCCCTGGAGGTAACAACAATTTCCAACGGAGGACTCAAGGATCAGGTATGGATTTCAAAACTAGCAATAATTATACTCAATCTTCTCAGACTCAGCAAAAAGAGCCAGCCGAGTGGGAGAAAGCTTTCGCTCAAATGGCTAAGGCTTCCAATGATATGGCTCAACACACCAATGCTTTCATGGAAGAAACCAGAGCCAACAATAAAAATACAAATGCTTCCACTAAAAACCTGGAGAATCAGATAGGCCAGCTGGCCAAACAATTTTCAGAAAGAATTCCAGGTACCTTCCCAAGTAACCCAGTCAACAATCCAAAGGATGACTGTATGGCTGTTACAACCAGAAGTGGTAAGATACTAACAGTTCCAACAAAAACACCTGTGGAACTGGAAAAAGAGAAGGAGAAGCAAGAAAAGAAAGCAAGTGAACCAGAGATTGAGGTAATTATAGAAAAAGAAAAAGAAAAAGAGCAGGTTGCAGAACAACCAGTGGTGGCAAAAGAAAAGCATGAGTTAAGCCATGAGTATGTTATGTCTAAGGCACCCTATCCAGAAAGATTCAAGAAGGGAGCCTACAACAAACATTATGATAGATTCTTGGACATTTTCAAGAAACTACATATCAATATTCCTTTTGCAGAAGCCCTAGCCAATATGCCAGGGTATGCAAAATTCATGAAGGATCTCTTATCTAGGAAACAAAAATTGCAGGAATGTCAAACTGTAACACTCACTGAAGAGTGTAGTGCTTTTATCCAGCAGAAAATTCCAGATAAACTGAGTGATCCAGGAAGTTTTAATATTCCTATTGCTATTGGTGATATTGGCATTGGGAAAGCTTTATGTGATTTTGGGGCTAGCATTAATCTAATGCCCTTATCAGTCTACAAATCATTGGGGATTGAGGAATTGAAACCCACTGAGGTATCACTCCAATTGGCTGACAGATCCGTAAGGAAACCTAATGGGATCATAGAAGATATTCTTGTCAAAGTTGATAAGTTTATCTTCCCTGCAGATTTTGTGGTATTGGATATGGGAGAAGGAAGTGAGAAGCCCATGTTATTAGGAAGACCCTTTTTGGCTACAGCCCGAGCCCTAATTGATGTTGAGCAAGGGATGATTAAACTGAGAATGAACGATGAGGAAATTATCTACAATGTTTCAGAAGCTATGAAGAGACCAGCTGATAATAATGATTGTTTCCAAATTGAATCTGTTCAACATAAGAAAGAACGGCCTCAAGAGCTTGATTATGAGTTGAAGGCTCGTGATTATGTACCTTTTGAAAAAGAAGGACTTACTATAGAGGTTCTGAAAGAAAAAGCAGAAGACATAGAGGTTGGTGCCCTTAAAGTTGAGTTGAAGCCATTACCAGACACTTTGAAATATGTGTTTTTGGGAGATGGTGATACTTATCCGGTAATCATCAACAAGGCTCTATCAGAAGACCAAGAAAAAGAACTAGTGGAAGTTTTAAAAGCTCATAAAACCGCAATAGGATGGTCTATTGCTGATTTAAAGGGCATAAATCCTTCCTTTTGTACACATAAGATCCTCCTGGAAAATGATATCAAACCTGTGAGGCAACCACAAAGAAGATTGAACCCAACAATGAAAGAGGTGGTAAGGAAGGAAGTTGTAAAACTTCTTGATGCAGGAATGATTTACCCAATTTCTGATGCTGCATGGGTAAGTCTAGTTCAAAGAGTGCCAAAGAAAGGTGGGGTCACAGTAATCACCAATGCAAAACATGAGTTGATCCCAACCAGAACTATCACGGGTTGGAGAATGTGTGTTGATTACAGGAGGTTGAACACAGCTACACGGAAGGATCATTTTCCACTACCCTTTATTGATCAAATGCTAGAAAGATTGGCGGGCCATTCTTATTATTGCTTCTTGGATGGGTATTCAGGCTACAATCAAATTCCTGTAGCTCCTGAAGACCAGGAAAAGACAGCTTTTACTTGCCCATTTGGAATCTTTGCATACAGAAGAATGCCATTCGGCCTTTGCAATGCGCCTGCCACATTCCAAAGGTGCATGCTGTCCATCTTTTCAGATATGGTGGAAAAAGGTCTAGAGGTATTTATGGATGATTTCTCTGTTTTTGGCTCTAATTTTGATTTTTGTTTGAACAATTTATCCAAAGTTTTGAAAAGATGTAATGAGACAAATTTGGTTTTAAATTGGGAAAAGTGCCATTTTATGGTAACTGAAGGTATAGTGCTGGGACACAAAATTTCTAAGGCAGGGATTGAAGTGGATAAAGCAAAATTAATGTTGATTGAACAACTTCCCATCCCTGTAAATATAAATGTTGTTAGGAGTTTTCTAGGACATGCAGGTTTTTACAGGCGATTCATCAAGGATTTCTCCAAGATTGCTAAACCATTAAGCCAACTCTTGGTGAAGGATTCAGAATTTTTATTTGATGATACTTGTTCAAAGGCCTTCCATGTGTTAAAAGAAAAGCTTACTACAGCTCCAGTGCTTACAGCTCCCGATTGGAACCTTCCATTTGAACTCATGTGTGATGCCAGTGCATATGCAATTGGTGCAGTCCTTGGTCAGCGTAAAGAAAAGTTATTACATGTCATTTACTATGCTAGCAAAGTTTTGAATGATGCTCAGATTAATTATGCAACAACTGAGAAAGAAATGTTAGCAGTAGTTTATGCATTGGACAAATTTAGACCTTACTTGTTAGGATCTAAAATTGTTGTTTTTACTGACCATTCTGCTATTAAGTTTTTGATGACTAAGCAGGACGCAAAACCAAGGTTGTTAAGGTGGATGCTACTTTTTCAAGAATTTGATTTGGAAATTCGGGACAAAATTGGAGTGGAAAATAAAGTGGCTGATCATCTCTCTAGAATCCAGGCAAAAGAACTACAAGATAGTTCAGAAAAAGAAATCAATGACTATTTCCCTGATGAGAAGGTGATGGCAGTTTTTGTGCCTCTATGGTTCGCAGATTTTGCCAACTATAAAGTGGTAAGAGAGTTGCCTCCCAACCTTACAAGGCAACAACAAAAGAAATTTCTGCGAGAGGTGAGGCGTTATTTCTGGGAGGATCCACATCTATATTTCCAATGTGCTGATGGGATCCTTCGCAGATGTGTTCCGGAGTTTGAAGTGGGCCAGATTTTATGGCATTGCCATTCTTCCAATTATGGAGGACATTTTGGGGGCAATAGAACCGCACAGAAAGTTTTGCAAAGCGGTTACTACTGGCCAACACTTTTCAAGGACGCAAGAGATTGCGTAGAAAAATGTGACAAATGTCAAAGGACAGGAAATCTCTCACGAAAGGATGAGATGCCCTTGAATAATATTTTAGAAGTGGAATTATTTGATGTTTGGGGCATTGATTTTATGGGTCCATTTCCATCCTCTTATTCTAACCAATATATCCTTGTGGCTGTGGATTATGTATCTAAGTGGGTAGAAGCTGTTGCTCTTCCCACTAATGATGCTAAGGTGGTGGTAAATTTTCTAAGGAAGAATATTTTTACAAGGTTTGGAGTACCTCGAGCTATCATTAGTGATGGGGGTACTCATTTTTGTAACAGACATTTTGAGGGTTTGTTGGATAAATATGGAGTGAGGCACAGGATAGCCACACCATATCATCCTCAAACTAGTGGGCAAGTGGAGGTCTCTAATAGAGAGATAAAAAGAATCCTAGAAAAGACAGTAGGGATTTCTAGGAAAGATTGGGCCAAAAAGCTTGATGATGCACTTTGGGCATACAGGACTGCATTCAAAACTCTAATAGGCATGTCACCCTATCAGTTGGTATATGGCAAACCTTGCCATTTACCAGTGGAGTTAGAACACAAAGCTTTGTGGGCCACCAGGTTCTTAAATTTTGAACTATCAGGAGCCCAAAAGAAGAGAATATTGCAGCTAAATGAGCTAGATGAGTTCAGAAGAACTGCTTATGAGAGTGCACAAATTTATAGAGAAAAGACAAAGCAGTGGCATGATAGCAGGATCAAACAGAAAGAGTTTGCACCTGGTCAACAGGTATTACTGTACAATTCTAGATTGAAATTGTTTCCAGGAAAACTTAAATCTCGTTGGTCTGGTCCCTTTGTAGTGAAGAATGTATTTCCATATGGCACCATTGAAATCTCTCCCCTGAATGATGAGAGATCTTTTAAAGTAAATGGAAATCGGCTAAAAATTTACTTTGGGGAACCTGTGAATAGAGAGATAATTTCTGTCTCTTTGACTTCACCCGATTAAACATGGTTCCAGTCAGGCTCGTGACATTAAACAAGCGCTTACTGGAGGCAACCAGTGGATCTTATCTATTGAAAAAAAAAAAAAAAAAAAAAGGGGGGAATCCGCGCTGAGAGCGCGAGAACCGCGCCATCAGCGCGGAAGTGCCAGAATTGGCAATGAATACCGCGCTGAGGGCGCGAGATCCGCGCCTTCAGCGCGGGAGTGCTAAAAACGACAGAAAGCACCGCGCTCGCAGCGCGGGAATGGCGCTGCGAGCGCGGGAGGCGCGGTCAGTTTTTTTT